>VDFB02260427.1:0-201949 GCA_007258455.2 Sequoia sempervirens
AGGAGATTGTAAATTAGCCACATACACAATTTCATCCATAGGTACAACCACAAGTGCAATCCCCAAATTTCAATGAAAATGAAGAGCAATGTCATCTCATTGGTACTCATGAGGTCGATACACAATAGGAATTGATTCCTCAAGTTCGGAGGTTCACTAGGGAGTGTAGGCCTCCAGCAAAATATAATGATTTCATTCAACATTTTTTGTTGTCCAATGAAGTTGAACCTACTATGACATTTGAAGAAACATGCGAAAATAAAAAACAATAAACAATTGATGGAGGTTATAAGAGATGCGATGGGATCTTTGGTGGAAAATCACATATGGGATTTTCTTGTCTCTTCCACCTAACAAGAAATATTTGAAAAATAGATGGGTATGTAGGTTAAAGGAAGAAGAAGGTGGAAAGAAGAGGTGCAAGGCCAAATTTGTGGTCAAATATTTTGATCAACAAAAGGGCATTGATTTTAATGAAATTTTTTCATCAGTTGTGAAAATGAATTTTATTAGAGTAGTGTTGAGGTTGGTAGTTGTGTTTGAACACAAGGTGAGTTGGAAGAATAATTGTACATGAAGAAAAATAAAGACTTTAGAAAATAAGGTAAAGAGGACTTGGTTTGTAAATTTAATCGAAGCTTGTATGGTATGAAACAAGCCCCAAGGTATATTTAAAATTTGATTCATTTATGGCTAAAAAAAATTCACTAGATGTGAATCTCACCCTTGTGTATATTATAAAACCTTGGAAAATGGTGAATCTGTGTTGTTGTTGTTGTTATATGCTGATGATATGCTAGTGACATGAACTAGCATGGTTGTAGTTAGTCAATTAAAACAACAATTGGCTAAGAAATTTTCAATGAAAATTTGGGTGCTAGAAAGAAAATCCTTTGAAAAATATTACAGATAGAAAGAAGAATGAAATAAAATTGTCGCAAGAGAAATATGTTGAAAATTTGTTGAATTTTTTTAGTATGAAGAATGCTAAGGCAATGAGCACACCCCTAGGTGACCATTTCAAATTATCCTCCAGATGTTTCCTAAAACACAAAGAAAAAGAGTACATTGATAGAGTGGCATACAATCTTAGTCCCAAACCTTCAATATATAGGTCAAGAGGACCCAAAAAATTATAAATAGGAACCTATATTATCATGATAAAAAATTCAATGCCTTGTTCCAAGAATACCTCCTAAGATTACTTAAAACGTAACTCTCATTTTAACTAGTTTAACTCCTATGAACATGGGATCTACTCGACACTACATGATGGAGTTATAATTACCCTTATATATCTCTTACACAAGACTCTTTTTAGTTAGTATAAACCCACTCAATAACTTTTGGAACCAATAACTTCTTACAAATAATATAAAATTAATAGAATATAATTAAGAATATCAACTATAGAACTTACATAATTCCACCTAAATAAGATTATTATTTTTCATATTAATCAAAATTATTTATAATATTAAATAATTCTAATTAAACTTAAAATCTACTCTCCCTACTCCCAACTATTTCCAAATTATCAAAACTACATAAGAAAATCTATATATTGAAAGACATAGAATAAAATAAAAAATACAAAATAAATTAAAATATATAAACGATTGCCAGCGGTAGGGGCCCTAGTTGATTGTTTAAGTAATTTCCGTTCTGACTCTGCAGTCACGAGTTCTAGTCTCCAGATCCCGAGTGAATGCCGGGAGGCGTGTGGCAGAAACGCGATCCACGTTAAAAAAGTTTACAGTATGCTTGTAGTTTATAGAGTGCGTTACTAAAAAATAAATTAAAATACATAAAACAATTATAAACAAACTCAATCAATGAATAATACAAACAACCTCATCCTTATAAAATAAATATAAAAAATGTAATAATCAAAGCACTCAATTTATGTTATTTACATTAAAAAATTAATTTTCTGTTTACAAAGTAAGAGTCACGTGGACCTGACTCTAAATGTTGCTAGGTAGTCGTTTTTAAATCATTATAAAATCATTTCCTCTAATTTTGAATTTCAAGCAAATGTGCATGCCTAGGTATATACTAGGAATCTTAAATTTGGAAGCTTCTAATTCTTCTTTGGATTAAATTAGACTTCATTTTTTCTCCTCTTTCTTTGGTCAGCATTAGGATCAATGTTGACGTGGCAAAGCCAGTGGGTCCCATCAACTGCCATGCAACATTTTCTATTTTCTAGGTCCTCTTCATTTTCGTTTATCTCGCACCACCTAGTCATCCCAAACAATATTTTGTGGGCCCTGCCAAAAACGTGTGAGAATTGAACTCTCTTATTTGGTAGGAATTACACCATTTCGAACGTCATTTGTGACTATAGAGCATTCCAAGTCGACATTGATGTGCTGAAACCCTTTTTTCTTCTGCATTGGAAACAAACAATCAAAATAGGTAATTTTCATTTGCGTTTTTTATGGCAGTTCTTATCTTGAAATTAAAGAGTTTGAATAGATTTGTTCTATTATAAATTTTTAGATCCATTTAAAGATAACATGTGTGGGTAGATGTGTCTCTTGAGTCTCTATAATAAATATTTTGGAGTGTGATTAAATATATTTTATATTTTTAACACCTTCCATATATTTTAATTTATCATACAACTTAATTAGATGATAAGGACCACCTATAAAATATGGGTTTATTAGCTACCCATATACAAATAAAGAATTTTTAACACCAATGTCTTCTCAAAAGCATACAAACTTATCCTTGTTTTGAACACCCACCAATATCTTCTCAAAAGCATACAAACTTATCCTTGTTTTGAACACCCTTGATTATCTTTGTTCATTATTATCCATAATATGATATTTTTCATAATTTTATCAATAAAGGAGGTGAAATCATTTGCAATGATCTTTTCCTTCAAAACATTTATATATAAATTTAGCAATGATCTTTGTCATTAATGTTACAACTATTTAGATTTAGTAGTGATCTTTATTATCAATGTTGCAATTTTTTAGATTCAACAAAGATCTCTACAATAAATCCTACATTATTTTAGATTTAGCAACAATCTTTGTGATCAACATTATAAATTTTTAAATTTAGCAATGATTTTTGCAATCAATGCTATAAATTTTAGATATATTAATGATCTTTGCAATCAATTCTAGTTATTTCACGTTTATAAGTTCTCCAACTACAAATCTCACACCTCTACAGGGATAGAATTCAAGTGGTCCTTATAGTGGTTTTTGTAGATTAAATTATATGGTTTTAGGATGATATTTACCCCTTAATGTCTTTTATGCTATAATTATTTTTTCTTGTTAAAAGAAAAGAGAAAATGTGATAGGCCAAATGAAGAAAACGCTGACTAAAATGGACAAAATAAGAAAATAGGAGGTGTAGTCAACAAGTTGGTTTTTATTTGAATAATATATACTATAGGTAATTATTTCTCATTATTGATAGTAGTTTTATTCAAATGTTCTTAGTTCTTCAAGGTTGGGCATAGATCAATCACGAATGGTTAATATTACAAGTTTCGTTATGCCACAAAATCTAGATAGTCTTTTCAAATTCTTACAACTTTATATTATCAAATGTGATCCTCTTTGGTAAGTTCAAGCCTACAAACAATTTTTTTTTTTGCCCTCCTTTTAAATTTTGGTGGCAATTATATAATGGTCGATGTAAAAAATTAATAGTTTATTCCAACACTCCTCATTAATTTTTACCACTAATTATTTTAGGATCCCAAATTATGTCTTAGATGTTCACATGTCTCATTTTGTAATGCCTTTGTGAATAGGTTTTCCTCACTATAGCATTTAATAAGGAAATTACTTCTTTTAAGTCATAAAAAATTATCAGATCATCTACACCCAAATCAAACTATCAAACCTTGCTTGATTGTTATTTTATTTGACATGAGAATATTTATGCTTATACAATATTTTGAACATATATGTGACCTTTTTACAATTAGATGCACCAATCCATCCGCAATCCATCTATATACTATCTTTTAAAGTTTGTTTCTCCCACTTTTTGTTCAAACATTTTTTTTTTCAAAATGATTCTTCAATCCACAAATAGTACTATAAATATTGAAATTGGAAAATAAGAAATTAAAAGACTCAATAACATAAACCAAAATCAAATCTTATTCTAATTTACCAACCCCACACAAACCTCAAAAAGATGTTGTTTCTTTGTCTTTGGATGTGGATGCTAAATCTCAATAGCATAACAATGATTTGATTGATGATTTATTTTGACAAAGTAGACTTGCTTAAGTGTGATATATAAAATTGATGAATGGATTATCCTATTTATAGACTTTCAAAGAGAATAAATTAGGAGATGAGGATAAGAATGAAGATTTAGTTAATTGAACCGATTATGGAGTCAACTCAATTGAAAAGGGGAATTTTACTATTTCAAACTAATGAAAGGATAATATTGAATTATTTAATTTAATTGATAGATAATTATGCACAATAAGTTTCGATTCACAGATGAAGTTGACTAAAGAATGAAGATTAAGTTTCTAAATAAAGATTCAGTTAACTGAGGACTAAGGATTGAGCTTCTAAATGATGATTGAGTTAACTAATTAGTAATGAATAAGATTACTAAAGAGATGAAATAGAAATTATTTAAAAATTGAATTAGTTCTCATTTAATTAAATAATAAAATATTATTTAATTAAATAGATAAATAGATTAAATGCATAATTAAGTAATGATGTGATCAATGGTAATTAATGTATAATAATTAAATGGTAAATAGTATTGATAATAAAGGATATAAATTAATGATTAATGATTAATGTGATAAACATTTAATAAATGATAATTAATTAATGTCAATTCTAAGAGGAATATTTTTGGTGTTTAATTTTGCCCCTCTTTGAAGCAATGTTCAAAGTGACATTGTTTTAAAGAAAATAAAATTAGTTGAGAATACAAACTAAAGAAGATGAAGATGAAATTAGAGAATATGGAGATGATGACAATTCTTCAGTTAAGTAAGAAATATAAATTAGAGAAAGTGAGATTATGAAAATATCTTCATTGCACTATAAAAAAAGATATATTTCACTAAAGTATGCATGGATCCAAGTATAATAGAGTGCCTATGTATACACTCATAGCAAAATGAGATTATGAAAATGTCTTCATTGCACTATAAATAAAAGATATATTTCACTAAAGCATGCATGGATCCAAGTACAATAGAGTGCCTATGTATACACTCATAGCAAGTATCTACCCCCTATATACACCTAAAATTAGTCATGGCATTTAATTAATTAAATAGCAGTTATTTAATTAATATTCGACTACATATAAATAATTCTCAATTTATTTACTTTGTACATATTCTTTAATTCTTCAAATCTAAAATCATATTCTTCTAAATTAATTAAATAAACAAATTTCCATAACCTTGTTTTATTTAATTAATCTTCACTAATCTCGATTAGGAATTCAAGCACATGTCTACAACGTTTTGTGCCACCTCACCAAGGTCACATGAAATTAAATAATTCTAATTTTTAATTAGAATTATCTTCAACCAATTTTTAAGCACATGGCTTATTCCTCACACACTTCCACCAATTTTCAAACACATGGTCTTTTCTTCCCACACTTGAGTCTTCCATCCATTTGGCATGTTGCCTATTGGTCAAGAGATTCTTCCGTCCATTTGGCATGTTGTATTTGGTCAAGGGGACAACATCTTGATTCTCTCCATCTCCACTGTTCATTCTTCTTGTTTGAATCTAGACCGTCGATTGTTTCCACCTCACCAAATGCTTGGAAAAGGCTATAAATACAACCCTTTGGCATTGTATTTTGCATCCACTTTTGAATAGAGTTATCATGCAGGAATATCGTTCAAGCTCTGGAGCATTATGGAGTCTTACAGTTACATTTTATATCATGTTTTGCATCATAGTTAGATCTTAGACTAACACTTTGATTCATAGTTGCATTTTATGTCATCCTTTGCATCATAGTTGTAGTTTAGATTAGCATATTCATAGTTACCATTTGAGCATATGGAGTATCATCTTAGTTTTCCATAGTTTGTATTTGAGCATATATAGAATCATATAGATCACTACCATAGTATCCACCACCGTTTGTCCATTCATCATAATCATCCACCATTCATCATAGTATTCATCATCATTTTCATCATATAGTTTCATGTAGGAATTTAATTGGCTTGCATGTTGAATACTAATCTCCTTTCTTAAGTGTCATTCCAATAGCCTTTGTGCACATAGAAATATGAGGGCCAAACTTGGGTTAAAGGGATCTTTAAGAATAGAGGACAATGAGACGTTCTTAAAAGATTTGTTAAATTGCAATTTAGAGTAGCTTCTTTGCTTTGAATATTTGATATAATTCATTTCATTAAGGTTTGTGTTGATTTACTAACTTTCCACTTTCACACACACACACACCCATCTCACCATCTTGCACCATCCACTTGATAAAAATTTCACACCCAAAACATTAAGTTTTCTATTTCAAACAAAGGATATACACCATTGATCCCCTTCATTCATCCATCAAGAAATTAAATCAAAACTCTTCCACAACCAACAAGCTTCAAATGAGATTCATCTCTAGGTTGCACCTTTCCACCATCAAATTATCCATATTTGATGAACCAAACCCAATATAAGGTCATGTGGAAGAGGCACCACATGTTATATTAATCAAATGCCATCAATTGTATCTCTACCCAAGGCTAAAACAAAGGCATGACAATTATCCTAGGAGAATTTTTGAAATCATCAAATGTTATAATCACTCTTCTATTTTTTCTCTTCCTTATAGTCTCTTCTAAAATAGTCAATCTTGTCACAATTCCAATAATTTTCCTTGGTATTAATAGGAGATTTGGATATAGACATCTCACTTCGTGTACTTCTTCTTTCCTTTATATTTTTATCTTCCACAAATAGATAGGGCCTCCTTAACATATTTTGAAATATTTCTTTGTATTTTAAAGAAGTAATGATGACACCATCTAACCCATTTTCAACTTGGTGGTAGTTCTCCCAACAATCATAACAAGGGAGTCCCATGAATCTAGAAAAAAACATAGCAATATCATACACTAATCCTACTCCACTTTCACTCCAATAAATTACACCTAATTTATAATCATATATGAAATTATTTAGATGTTTAGCCCAAAACCACTATCCTAAGGGTATACAACTTCTTTCTTAGGCTCATTTGATGCCACAGGAGATTAAGGCTCTGAAAAAGGGCACCCAGGATATGTGCAACCTTGAAGCTGAGGAAGTTGAGACTTTAAAGTCTTTTGGTTAGTTTTGGGTGTTTTTGTGCTATTATGTGCTGGCTTTGGGCCGGTGGTTGTAGTCTTCTCTTGATTTTCTCTGTTGGGTGGCCTTCCTATTTTTTTAGGGACTGTAATGGTGTATCTCTCTTTTGCTTGTAAACTTTGTGGTTTTGGGTCCCTATAAAACCCATTTTATCCTTTATCAAAAACTTATTTCTTAGGAAAATTTTATTTAATAGGGATTTATCTTGATCGGTGATCCCACAATACTGGTTTAAATACAATTTTCGGGAGATCCTGATTTTTGTTGAAATCACATATTTTTAGAAAATATAATGATTTAAGACTTGAAAAGTTTCATTTAAAGGATTCCAATTGAAGAGGCTCTAATTGAACCACCTTAAATCAAACCCCCTTGGATAGAACCCCACTAGTTTTAAATCATGCCTATAATGGAGTCTCCTTTACACCTATCAAAATGCTGATAAAAAACCACTTTTGATTTACCTTTTGGGGGATCAAATGAATTCATTTAATTTTATTATTTTTTAGTATGTATTCCTTATTATAAGCTTCCCAAAAAGTATAATTTTAAATAAATTTAATTTAATTATTATATTTATTTTTATTTCTTGTGAATGTAGGTTTTTCACCAAAAAACAAGTTCTTTGTTCTGCACATGTGGAAAAATAGTAGATTATCAAATTTGTTTTTGAAAAATATTAGTGCACTAGATATTGAACTCCTTGATCCAACAAAAAAAAAGAAAGAATTTCAATACATACAAAAAAAGTTATGCTGTATACAGTTCGCCTATGTCTGAATTGTAATTGGTTTGACTTTGAAACTTGATTAAGAAAAAAAATTCAATAAAACACTATGAAACCAAATGAAAGCACTAGATATTGTAGTTACAAATCTAAATTCAAAACAAATTGAATTTTATCCTTCATAGAAAAAAAAAGCTATGTTGTATATGGTGAGCATCACTCCTGAAAAATGGTGTTTATTGAAAAAAACTAGTTTTCGAAGGAGATGGAAAAAGAAGTAAAATATGATTCCAATTTTTTTTTAAATATATATATTTAGAATCTATAGGCAATTTTTCACAATTCACTAGTTTGCATCATCTTCAAATTCCTCACGGTTTAGCCGCTATAGGTGCCTGAAAGTGAAGATTTAGTTAGAAAAAATCAGTTTAGTGTCTAGTTTGGCCAAAATTGTAAACCAATATTGCGGGATCACCCTAATAAATATCACCTAGCTTCTTCCAAAGGTTCTTTGTGATCTAGTCTCTTCATGTGCATTTGGAAATATTGAATTTTCTAAACAAACTCTAGTGAGGCCCTTATATTTTATGTTTGTTTTGTCTCAATCTTCTTATGACATAGTAGTGGGTTTGGAACTAAATAGTATAACCCATATACCTTTATCCACAAGCATATCCTTCATATTGAGTATCCAAATCTAAAGGTTTGTTCCCAAAAACTTCTCCACTTCTATCCTTAATGTGCTTATCATTTTTCTTGCAATTATTCAAGATCTTTTCTATGAAATCTCCCACTCAATTGAAGATTAGTACAAAAAATCCTTGTCTTTAACATTAGAATCTAAGTTGGTCAAACTCTAATACCAAATAAAGTGAATTAGAGGTGTGGAATATGTGTTTGATACTAATCTATGAGAGGAGATATGTGTAAACACATAAACTAATCACATGATTACAATAAAATAAACATAAAAGTAATATAACATAACATAGTGACATATGTGAGGAAAAACTCTTTCAAGAGAAATAACCCACACTTCAAAGTAACTCGATGTATTGTTTAATAATCAAAGGTTACAATATACTTATAAAGTCTTAAGTGTTTAAAAAAGAGTCACCAACCAAAGATATCAAGTAATTATGGAAAGATAACAATACCTACAAAAATCATTGTAAAAAAATAAACGCCAAACACCCAATAAATAGGAGAAACAATACACAAAACTATCAAATGGTAATTACAAATTCATGAGCTAAAATAACCTAAAATATGACACCCAAATCCCTAGTTAGAAATCCAACAACAAAATTTGAAGATGAGTCCAAATATCAAAAATAACATATCCTTCCACCTAGATCACAAGCTTGTCATAATCCACTTTGGGTGTTTCATTTTGGCTCCATTCCATCCATTCAAAGATACCACATGACATAACATGCATCATAATTGATCAACAAGTGTAACTCCATCTTACAACTTTTTCATGTGACATAGTTTATATTTCCAATATAAGAGACCAAACTTCCAATGATCAATTCCCAATTTTATAAAACACTTCTCATGTACTAAAAAGTATGCTTCCATCATGCTTTGTCACAAACCTATCTTCAATGTTCTTTTTGTCTACACCTATCTAAACATAAGTCATAATTTAATTTTCCATGCAAACATTAAAAAAACATAATCAATTATAACATGGAACTCACTAAGAAAGAAAACAATCTCTACCTTCCAAATTAGATGAATAAACTTAATAAATAAAGCTTCTCTTCAACAAATAACACATAATCTTGATAAATAACTTTATCATATAACTTATAAATATATTAAATAAATAATTAACAATCACAAACTTATTCAACCAAACCCACCAATAATGATAAAATATTCAAAAAAATTCATCAATAATATTTTAAGTGCTGCCCACCCACCCCTAAACACTTATTTTCCAAGATTTAATAATCAACGCCTTACTTATAATATTAGCATAATAAAATAATAATTTTCTATTTACTAAGAAAGAGTCCTCTGGACCTTAGTCACGCCGCCGCTCTTACCGTCTGCATTCACAGCGAGATTCCCCAAAAACCGAAAACCACGGAAATGGTACGTATTCTGCTTAACTGGAGAATCGTACGCACACTCTTTAATCCAGAAGCCTCTAAATTCTTCTTTTCGACCGACCCCATAGATTTGCTTTTAGACTTTTCTCTTCTTTGCACTTACCTGGAAAGATGACACAGTGAGTTGGTCAAAAATTAATTGTTCAGTAAATAAATGAGTTGTAAAATAATCATTGACAATTCGACTTTTGAAATATATAATTAAATGAGTTCTAAAATAACCATTGACTATTTGACTTTAAATATACAATGTTTGAACTTTCTATATATATGTTGAATCCCAGCCTATACAAGATCACTAATAAAAGTTATATACAAAAGCATGGCACTTTCGTCTGTTCCCCATGAAATCCGCAGAATGTTTGATACCTTGGACGAAAATGGTGATGGGAGCCTCACTCTGCACGAAATCACTTGCTTCCTCAACAGGCTTGGAATACATCTAACAGAGGAAGAGTTGAAATGTTTGGTGATGGCTGTTTCTCACAACCAAGACGGTAGTCTAACATTTGATGAATTTGTTGGGCTATACAAATCTCTTCTGGATGAGAGCAGCGCTAGTACCAGTATTGATAGTAATGAATGGAGCCGGGATTCATCTTTAATGGAGGCATTCAAAGTTTACGATTTGAATGAAGATGGATATATTTCTTCTTCCGAGCTTCAACGAGTGCTGTGTAATTTGGGATTGATAGAGCAAGGAGAGCATTATGATATTACAGGATTCAACCTGCAGTTTCTGAGTCAAACTTATTGACCCATGTTTCATGAGTAGTGTTCAACAAAAGATCTCACATGATATTGAATGGTCCACTTAGCTCATTGCATCTAGGTGATGCTCACAGGTGAAGCACTGGTCCGTCCCGGAGGTCACCCATCCCAGTACTGCTCCAGCTCAAGCGCGCTTAACCAGGGAGTTTTCTCCAAGGTTAAGCCCGCTTGAGTTGTTACCCCATTTGCAAAACTTTCAGCAAGTGTTGTGCCTTATGAACCATTCATAATAGAGCCCCTTTAGCTCATCAATTGATAAGTAGGAGGTATTTTTCAGTAAATTAGATACAGATTCAACCTACAGTCAAACCTATTGACCCATGCTCATGAGTAGTGGTTCAATGAGTTTGACTCGATCACACCTTGAACCCTGACTAGCAATCATACTGACACGCCGGAAAAATACCTCCTACTTATCAAGGAGCATTGCTTGGAAGATTGCCAGAAGATGATACGCAGATATGATGAGAACTTGGACGGTCTCATAGACTTCTCTGAGTTTAAGAATATGATGATCATCAAGCCTAATGGTGTTCGCCTTTGATCTGATCTGATTGTTTGAGACTAATTAGAGTTTGAGTTATTTATTGATGTGTAAAAGTACAATTCTGTGGATAAAAGATTGAACAACCAGCACACTGTTTGTTAATTAGGTGTCTACAACTTCACGTAACAAACAAAATGCTTTTGAACAGTTCTACAGATAAGACTAACACTTTTATTTGAATACGTAAATAAAAAATATCGTGTTTTTAAAACTCAGAACCATAGTAACTAAGAATTGCATCTCTAAAATATCAGAGAGGGAAAACTTTTTTAGCCTCTAATTCGCATTGAAGAATTTATTCATGAGCGGGGCTTGCTGTGTTATTTATTTATTTAAATAGCAATCAATACGATGTGCTATGGAAACTGTGGTATAATTGGAAATCTATTTCATCATCATCCAATTTTTTATCTTTTCCATGGAGCACATCCTTGAAAAAGATTTGGACCAGCAGTAACAGCATAGTCTTAATTATATGTACAAGTCAAAGAATTAATTGCCCTCAAAAGTAGATTTCCCTAAAGAAGTAAAAGGCAAGTGGCCGCTATCACTAAGCAAAGCTCTCTGGAACTTTCTCGTACAATCATGGCGGAAGCATCTACCTTCAACAGGCAAGCTGAAGTTTCAAATAGAAGCCCTAGTTACGCTAATGTTTTAGGCGTTGCTCATTCGCCAATGCCCCAACAACAGAAGAACGACCATTTGAGTGTTGTAGGAAGGTCCAACCTGACAAACACATTCAAAGAGAGGCAGTGCAAGAAATCACTGACAATGTTTTCAACCCTTAGTTGTCGACCAACCCTAAAAATCTAGGGGAAGGTGCGTTTCAGAGGATGCTGGAGCATGAACCATCAAAAAATTTTGTGTTTCAGCTCTGGAACAGTGGTCTGCCACAATTTATGCTACTTGTTGTGCATCCGTGCCTAGAGTTGGTTGACGCATGTGCAAAAAGGTTTAACAAAAATGTAGAGGCCATTGAGAGCCATGAGATCAAGATTACCATTTTTGCTAAAGCCATATAGGATATGCTATGTATCCCTACGAGTTGGGGTGTCGAGATTTTCGACGAAGAGCAGATGGATGCCCTAGGAGAAGACATGTTTAGGAAAAAAAAATTCTACGAGGATGAGACAAAGGAAAGGCCGCAGAGAGGACAAATTCGCCAGCCCCTTTTGCACAAGAAATTTAAGAAGGATACACAATTTGTGTTCTCAATGTTGACCTGGATTTTTGGCCTCGATGATGATGAAGAGGTTAAGCCTTTCCAGTTTTCCCTAGGCCATACGCTCAAAAGAGAAAAAGTTATGACGTATTATGATTTTGCTGAGATAATAGCTGGGAATATGAAAGAGAAATTGAAGAACTACCATGCTGAGTCCAAATTCAGGTATTCTTCCATCCTCGTTCATTTGCTTTTACATCAAAAAATTTAGTGGATGGGAAGGAATGTACCAGTGTCTAGGCTAGATGAAAGGGGTTATATCCAACCAATTTATGTATGGACACCAGTGCTTTCAAGTACATGAGATTATTATCAGTTTGCAAACAATTTTCTAAGGCCAGTACTCCAAGATCTATTGCCTTGCCCCATTGGCTATTTCTCTCAAGAGGTTATAGAATGGATAGAGAATCCACCTATCCCATTAGATGATTTCCTGGGCGAGGATTTCACGTTTGTCAAGTTTCATGGCTTTCCTAGGGAGGTTTTCTGACTCCCTAGATTTGTGACTGATAGGGTCTTTGCACTAGAGGCATGTTGCCAAATATCTGCCATTGACAAAGTTTATGGCACTGGAAGGAACAAAACAAAGCTTTACGATCTTCCTCTTATGATTGCTAAGAGCTAGGTAATACTGACTAAGTGGAAGGCTAAGGATGAGATCACGAATTTACTAGCGGCTTTGGGTTTGGTCCTCATTTACGACAAGTGGGATTATAACCTGAACAAACTTTTTAGTTTGAGACATGAGTTTAGGGATTATTTTCAAAGAAGGAGGAACCTGGGTCAAGAAAACACAGAGGTATACATTGACCTGGATCACATTCTAGAAGAGTGGCCAAAATGGTTAAGTTTCAATGAGCCGCAGGCAGAGTATCAAAGGAATCTCCTGATGGGAAGGTCTCTCAATACACAATTGAAGAAAAGAGGTTGGTTGGAAAGAAAGAAGTTAGACTTTTGAAGGTTCCGACAGGAGATGAGATGTCCAGGTGCCCCATTGGGTAGCTTTCAGCTTGATGATGAATTTGAGGACTTATATGACAAGGAGGTTGATTCTGACAACAACAATCCCAAGACAAGCCATTAAATCGACGAGGAATGAGTTCCACCTTAGGCTTCTAGACCTCACAAATCTGACAGTCAGAGAGACTCGAGGTATAGGGGTTTACAAGCTCCATCTACCTCCAGCACCCAAAGTAAAGGAAAAGGGGCCTAACGGTCTTTAAGGGGGTCCTCGGTAGCCACTGAAGGTCATGTTTCAGAGGATGTTACAGCAAGAAGATCAGAATGTGTCAGTTCTGGTCATACGAAATGAAGAAGGATCCAAGCTTTCGGTGCTCCTGATGTACTGATCCGACAAAAAGAAGAAGTGGAGTCCATCTAGCAAACATGTCATCCACCGTGGCTTAGGTAAGTTTCGCTCCCCCTCTTCTTTATATTTCCACAACTTTGGTCAATCCCTTGCCTCCTCCTCTAGAGAGGAATCCTCCATCCTTGGCCCCCGAACTGGTAATCCTGAATGCGCTCCCTACGCTTTTCAAAGAATCCGCTGAAACCATCCCGCACGCCGAAGGAGTGTCATCCACCGCGACTGTTGTTGTGTCATTGATCGCCCTATCCAAGGCCCCTATCAGAACGGTTGAAACCACCACTTTTCCTGCTACTCCTGGTCCATCTACTTCCAAGAAGGCACCTCTCCATCAGCCTATTTCTGTATTTACCCCTACTAGTTTTTCCCCTGCTCAATTTGGCGTTCCACCCTTTTCCATGATCACGCTGCTTTTTGCGTCCCCCCATGCTCACACATCCGAAGTTTCCCCTATTGTCACCTTTTTCGGGCTGCCCCCTCGTGCTTCCATTGTAGCATAGAGCGTGAATGTCCCTTTGACTCTTTAGCACCATTTTGAAGCTACCAAACAGGCTCGAAAGGCCAAGAAGTAGAAAATACTATCAAAAAATGTTGAGAAGCCTCTACAAAGAAGATTGAAGCCTGTTTTAATGAAGAGAGAAATTCTCTGCTTATTACCACCATGAAGCCACTCGTTACAAAACTCAAGAGGCAAATGCAAATGGAAGATTACGACATTCATGTCGTAAGCCTGGACTTGAATGAAACTCGCCTGCGCGATAAAGTGGTCCTAGCCAAAGCCACACAAAGGGTAGTATATGCTGATTATGAGAGGTTGGATAGGAAATTAAAGAAACACAAGGTGGAGTTGGAAAATATAAAAGAAACGATAGGTAGACTACAAAATGAGATCCGAGCCAGAGAGGTTGAAGTGACCCATGTGAGGAAAATCCAAGGCTAGCTAGCAGACGCGTCCAAGTTTCTTGTAGATGCTCGGAGTCAAAAGGTTCAGCTTCACGCTGAAATTGAAAATTTAAGAAGGGAGCTATATGGTGCCCGATCCTGAAATTTTGATGATTTTCGGAGGATCCGAGTAGAAGCAAAAGAGTCAAGACAAGAAGTTGAAAGACTGAGTTCTGAATTGGCAAACACTCTTCGGGAGAAAAGTCAAATGGAAGAAAAAACAAGTGCAAGAGGCTCGATTAAACTAATAGTTGACTGAATTGTACGAGGATCTGGACCCCTCCCTATAATGAAGAGGCTGAAAGCTATGCAGTGGGAGTGGATCGAAGCTGGTGTTGTTCTAGGACCCACCTTACAATTTCTAAGGGATTTTCAGGAACTGAATGCCAAGGTTGGCCCGATGGCTGATCACTTTATGCAAAAATGTTCATCCTGAGTGGTGGATTCCCAAAGTTTCATCTCCAAATTGTGCATTGCCACTAACCAAGTCTTGGAAAGAGTGGGGATTTCTAATCGGCGGGTCGCATCCATCAAATCCAATGAGATTATCAACTATCATAAGGTTGCAGAAAAATGTAAATAGTGCCAGATAGTGCTAAATAGACAGGTCATTGAGATCAAGAAGGAATTCAGTGTCTTGGTTAGTTTTGAGTTGCCCCCTCTTTTTTCACTGGATGAAGATGCGCTGACAATGGAGCAAGTCAATGATTCAATCTGACACAAGATCTAGACCTCAGCAGAACTTTCAAGTTCAAGTGCCATGCCCATAGTTGATGATATTGAGCTTGAGATATATTCTCTTTCTTGAATCTATTAATACCTAGGCATGATTTCTTCCAGATGGGGGTTCATCTCTTTTAAGGAGATTTTCGATCTCGAGCAAACATACAGGCAGATCCAAACCCTCATCCTACTAACTAATGTGAATTGGGAGGCTCCATGTGTAGCTTTCATGAAACTCCAAGAATAGCTAGAGGCCTAGGTTTGTATCTCTGCAAGCAGAGACCCCTGTGAGTCACCAAAACTGTGAAGCATTTTTGCCTTAGTCATTTTCATTTTCAACTTTTATAAATGTTTTTAGTTTTGGGTGCTCACGCTCAAGTAAAATTATTGGAAAGATGTTAAATACACCACATGGTGGCTGTGCAACTCTCATCTCTCGTCTTTCTTTCGAAAGAGAGTTCGGGACACGTGTTGACTCGTCGGGCATTTTCTTGGGAGCTATATTCATGAGCTCAGAAGTTTGTACCTTATTGACACGTCACCTCTTTACCACTGGCAATTTCGTCTCCTACGAAGTGATATGTTTTAGGAGTTTGTTGAAGCTGGCTGCCCTATTTTATTTTCTTGGTTTTTGGGATGGAAGTTTTGAGTCAGTGCCTTAGGGTGATGTGATCAATCAACTGGACCTTTTACCAGGCTGTTGTTTCTAGGATTTGATCATTTACAGACCTCTATCTTTGCTAAATATCTAAAAACATCAATGCTACAGCTGAGAATTGATGAGCAATGATCATTGCAACCTAACCAAAGATCTACTCGATCAGATTGTATGCCATTAACTTTCAACACATGGCAGTATCAATTTTTGTGTTGAGGCGGTGTGTTTCCTTTTCTATAGCTAGATTTTAGGAGGGTGACGACACAATGGGGCCCTGGATTCTAAGTTACAATTTCTTTGTTTTAAAGAGAAGTTTCTTTAGTTTTCTTAGGATTTTAGAATTATTTCTAGAAGCAAAGTTGTAGATCTACTTTTCTTTGGCATGTTATATCTATTAAGGTTTAAACTATTGTCAGATTGGCATCTGACCTCTATTTCAAAGTTCATTTGATATTTAAGCATGAACTATTGAGGATAAATTGTTGAGACTATGCATGTATGGCATTTTCCAAGCTTTCTTTATTTATATTATCGTTTTGAATGAAACACTATGTCTTGCAAGCTAAATCTAGGTAGTTTAAATAGCTGATTCCCATGTTGTATGCTTGTGTGGTGGAGTAGTAGCTTAAGAAAACTGGACTATGTCATTGGAATTCTCTATTTTTCTAAAAGATATTGTTTTGTCGTGTTATGTTGTATTAGGAGGAAGAGTTCATGTGATTTCTGAGATATTGTTCTGTTAATTGTAAGAAATCTTTATGTTTGATCGAACCTTAATGAACACTGCCTACAGAAAGATTTGAAAGTTTGCACTGTGCTTGAAGTTAGCCTTTGTTGTGCGTTCTCTTTCCAACAATGAAGGGTTGTGGCGTTCTGTGTCTATTTATATCACTCATAGGAATGATTTGGGTTTAAAATGTTGTAAAAGCTTTGGTGCATCACCTTTTATGTTTTATGTTTACATTTCCTTCTCCCCTTATCTCCAAACCCCAAAGAAGAGTTGGATTTCTATATAAATCCCGGAGTTATTCAGTGAGACGCAATTTTTCCCCCACTCATTAAATTTCCCATAAGACTCTTAGAGAGGCGTAAGCTTTGATGATCAACAGATACCTATTTGAAAATTTGGAGAGAACAAAGCCCAACATGTATATATTTTAGTATGGATCCAGGTGATTATATTCATTAGATTTACTTCATGAGGAAATTACCAAGAAATTTTGGATATGGTTGGCCAAGTCTAGATGAATAGGAGGCCAAACAAATGCACATGTTAGGGAATTACAACAATAAATTGATTACAAAAGTCCCATAATGACACATTCACCAAATTCTAGGTAGAAATGTAAGCAAGGGATAAGATCACAAATGACATAGTAAAAAAACATCAAACATAAACCAATCTCACTATTGACATAGACTGCATATATGGAGGTAGTAGAATTTAGGACCTCTTGGGTGCCATAGTTGCTATATAAGGTTTATCATGAATTAAATGCATAAGTTTTTCTTCTATAGAGTAATTTGAAACCTTTAAGGATTTTATGGAGAGAAAAATTCAACATAAAGAACATGAAAACTTTGAGAAGGATAAATTCTATAAACAAATGGGAAAACAAAATGACCTAGAAACCCCCACCCTAACATAGATATTATATTCAACACCGCTAGTTGAGAAGAAAAAATAAGAGAAAAATGAAAAAAAGGAGATCTAATAGAATAAAAATAGGCTAACCTTCTTTGTCATTTATGATTATAGATTCAAATATTAGGCATACCTTAGGAGAGGAAGAGTTGGAAAGAAAGTCTTTGTGAATTACTCTAGGTAAGAAGAAAATTATTTTTTAAACCACCAAAAATTGGAAGGGGGAGGAAGAACTCCCAAAATACCCCACAATTGCTTCCATAGAGGAACTACTTTATATTAGTGTAGAGAAAAATGTTGAGGTAAGTTCATCCAAGAAACCCAATTGAAATTAGTAGGTTAAGAGACTTCTCACAATGTCACAAATTATAAAGAAGGGAAAGCAAAAGGGAAACCTAGTAAAAAGAGGAAGATATAAATACCCTTCACACCACATAGAGTTAAAAGAAGCCAAGATAAGAAGGAGAAAGAGGAAATAATGAATACATGTAATTACTCTATAAAGTATTTTTCATGAAAGGAAAACCCTTGTACATAACACACACACATAGTACAACCTCCACACAGAACAAGAATGCCATCCTTAAGGCTATGCTTGAATTCACTTTAGCCCTTACATAATGGCTAATATAACTAAATATTTTTTGAAAGGGTTGATTGAAGAAATTCTTAAAAAAGGGAAGAAGTAACCAAAATAGAGGAAACCATCAAGAAGGATGGTTTAGAAGAAGTTACACAAGAACTGAATTTATGAACAAAATATAGTGCATAATAGAGAACTAGAAAAACATAGAGTCAAAGTCTAAAAAAAGGGTTGAAACTTTGATATCATAAATTTGCAATGTTAAAAATGGGAAGGATAAAACTATTGAGGAAACAAGGAAAGAATATGATAATTTATTAGAAAAAAAATAGAAGGAGAACAAATATCAAGGGATCAAATGTAAATAACGTATGGAATGGAGAGAATAATAGTAGAAAATTTGGTCTAAAATATAGAGGATAGTGTGTGGTAGAAAGTGGGAAATGGTAGATATGGGCTAAACCAAAATATTGAGAAAAATAGGAGAAGAAAGCGATCTTGAGGAAAAAATAGAGGAAGAAATCCAATGAGAATTTAGCGGTGATACACATTGAAGACAAGAGAAACCCCTCCAATATTGTGTGTTCTTCACTTGTAGAACATAAGTAATTTTTGACCCCATGGATAGAATTAAGGAGTTTAAGGCTCACTTGATCTAACTCCAACATGTGGTCATGCTATCATGAAATATCATCACTTCAAACCCTAGTCAATAAGGTCAAGCGATGATTGCTTAAGATCCTTGATGCCATCATTGAATGAATCTCATCCAAGTTACAAAAAAAATTCATTGAAAAAATTTAGGGGGCTAGGCCAAATATTGACATTTTTGGAATGCTCTGATAAACCCTTTGATATTGGGCTAAGAGAAAATAGAAACATCATAGTATGATGAAGATCTCAATTTTTTTAAAGGTTTACTTATTATTTCTTTTTCTCTCCATGAAGATTATGTCCAGAGTCTTTTAAGAGGCCCTTGGTTTCTAGGAAACTCTAGTATTTTTCTCAAGAGATGGATTCTAGGTTTTGATTTGGGGAAGGCTAGTTTGTGTAACACTACTTGGATCACTACTAAAATATTGGGAGTAATTTTGGTTCAATATTTCTATCTCATTACCATTGACTAGCTAATCAAATATAGAAAAGACCTTTGTTCCACTAGGTTTTGTTTTAGCACTAAGCTCAATAAGGCGCTTCCCTCTTCAATCACCTTATTATCTAAATGTATAAGGATTTCCTCATGTTTTATCACCATTGCCACATGCCTAGCCATGCTACTATTTGGTGTAAGATCTCTAGAGGAAAGTGATGTCACAAGAAGAAAAGGATCAAAAGGTTTCTTCTCTAACTTCAATGGTTGTGGATGAGATTCCCATAGGATGTACTAGAGATGTGGTTGGTCCTCTTGTGGATAGGACCAGTTCAAATAACATTATTATTTCTTAAGAGTTTGAGTTTCATTCTACTAAGATATGTTTGGAGGTGATTCACAAGAAGAGGGAAACTATTAAGGATGTCCTAGATGAGGAGTTGCTTGATTTTCATACCTTCATCCCTAAATTTGGGTCTCAATGTTCACCCACCTTAATGACCTCTAATAAGGAAAATAGGGAGATGGCTTAGGCCAAGAAGCATAATGGGAATTTTTCCATAAAAGAATTTGAATTGATCTAGAGCCAAATGATAAATTGGTGGGTTAGATTCAAAGTTCTTTGAAATGATATGGCTTCAAGATACCTTGACTTACTAGTTTTTCTCTTATTATTGAGTTGGTTTTGTTGTTTAATGTTGATGTTTAGGAATCTATGATACATCTTTATTTTTCTTTGTTAGAGGGTGAGTGTCTTTGAAAATTCCTCTTTTACCCATGAAATAATTATAAAGGGTCATCAATATGTGAAACTCAACACCTCTAAGCTACCCTTAGCTCTGACAGAGATATTTGGAAACTTTGGAATCAATTATTTCACATTCAAGGTTTATTGAAAACCCACTTGAAGCCAAACCTCTCCAAATCCTTTTATATGACCATTATCTATATATAAGCAACATCAAATATGAAAAAAATGATCTATGTTGAAATATATTAATGTATACCACACTTTCATTAATGAGGGTCACAAAAATATGAAAAAAATATGTATTAACCATAAATAAAACATTTAACAATTTCTTGATAAATTGAAAATCGACGCTTCCCTTACATTACAAAATTGATAAACAATTAAAAAATTTAAACATATCATTTATGCTTAATATAAAATTAAAAGTATTTCAAAAAATATATATTATTATTATTTTTTAATACAAACAGGAATTGTCATTCCATGGTGACATACAGATTAAATTCCAGAGCATAATAACTTCATCCCATATTAAAATTACATGCATTCCTACCTTCTTTTGAATAACATAAAAGAATAACTCATAACTATAAGTAACTAACAAAACATAATGTAACTTTTCATGGCCGGGGATATTAAATGGCAATGGCAAGTGTTGGTTAATCACACTCAATCACTCTATGGCTGATTTTAGCAAGCATACCATAAATATAACTAACAAGTAGCTTAAATTTTAATTGCTAAAAGTTGCCTTAATACGACCAGAACTAAGTATTTTATTTCTATTCGGCATGCAACAAATCACAGCTAATTGTGAGGACATTTATATCTAGTTTCTAAAAGAGTTCCTTCTCTCAACTAATTTTCATGCACCGAATGCTTCAATCCCATCTATATATATATACTCTTTATTGTGTTGTAGTACCGTTGTTTTGTATCATTGTGCCTGCTGCATGATTATTGTGCTTCTTTTACAGCTGAGCTATATCAATGGAGTACGTAGTGATAAGATGTTGAAATGGGGAATATCGATTACAATGTGGTGATGAGAGGTATTGAAATGGAGAATGTGGAGGAGTACGTAGATGCAGAGATGAGAAGTGTTGAAATGGAGAATTTAGAGCATGTAGATGTAGCGATGGAATATGTACATAGAAATTTTTTTGAAATTAAGGATTTCAAGGAGCGATAAGATATGGTGATAAAAAATAACCAAATGCAAGAAGAAGATGGAGGAGGTAAGTCAATTGATAATCTTGTAGACCGTAAGTTAATTGTTAACCATTACTTGAAATTTTGATACTGCGTGTTTTTATGAGTTTTGCAGGGGAACCATCTTCAATGGAATTATGGAAGGTAGGGGTGGCTGTCAAATTCCAGGTCTGAATGGAAATATTTAGATTGCAGATTGGAAGAACAAGTTACAGCTGAGACTTAGCAATGGAGTGTATAGTGACGAAAGATGTTGAAATGGAGAATGTAGATAGAGTATGTAGAATTTGAGTAAATATCAATAGTTACTGTATTCTTTTTTAATGAGTCTTGCACTCTTCTTCCAACTCATGGTTTGCTTTGGATTGATACTTGTTCTTCACGGAACATAAATGCTTTTGGTTTTTTGTTTATTTTTTAGCAGATAATTCTCAGTTCCTTTACGTTGGCTGTATAGATAAAACTAGAAAAACTATCATCATAATTTAATTTAGCAAAAATGTGGTACAAATATTGCTCTATGGTCCAAATTGAAAAGCCCTTTCTTTCATATAATCTCACGGATTATGAAAGAGAGGGTAATGAATACACACCAGGGTAATGGATTTAAAAAATATATACTCAGAATTTAAGAGTCCCTTGGATGCCTCTCGGTGCATTTTAGATTCCTGTTGTGATTGATTTTTGCTAGGTTTTAAGCCTTTATGTGTTTATAAAGACATTGACTGTCAATGTTACTCACACATCCACCCACACAAGAAAGCCAAGTTGATGTGTGCAGAATGCTCCTCTGAAAGCAAATTATAAAAACCCTTTAACACAATGAGAAAACAAGGAAGTTGGCATTATGTCCTTGTTTGGGTGCAATGATCTCTTTGTAGGAAAACTCTAGATCATGAAAGACCATCTCTGCTCGAATGAAAATAATAATATCAATCGAAGAATTAACATTGGGCGGTCAAGGTATTGTTGAATTTTAAAATAACAGAAGAAATTGCAGCAAAAGAAAATGAAGAATACATAATAAAATAAACACAAGAAGAAAGCATATTTTAATGTGGTTCACCAAAATGGTTATGTCCACTTTGAGCAGGGGATGCTCTCTGTATTCATTAACAGTCATAGTTTTTACAACATTCTTCACCAGTATTTATCAAAATACATCTTCAACCAACATAAAGCTTCAATACATCTTTGTACAGAAGATTCTCCAAATGCAAAGAGATGCATAGGAGTGGGAGACTGCAGACACAAAGATTCTCTTATTTTCTAAACATAGAAGCAACAATTAAAGAATCTCACTAGTTGTCAGACTTGGCTTCACACGTAGCCAACAATCTCCCACTTGAAGACAAGTCATACCAAAAAAGAATGCTCAGAGATATCCCCCGCAGAAGGCTAAGGTCACTTCTTCAAAATGCCGAGAGAAGCTCTACAGAATTCGAACTTCTCCCGAGGTACAATCTTTGTCAGAGCATCTGCCGGATTCAATTTAGTGTCAATTTTGTGTAGCTGCAACTTGCCTTCATCAAGAACATGGCGAATGAAATGATACCTCAGCTCTATATGCTTGGTGCGACTATGAAACACAAATTTTATGGCTAAATGAATGACATGATTACTATTCGCCCAACAACCGTTGTAACCAGATGATTTCCTTTGCTCCTTTAGTTAGAGCAATGTATTCAGCCTCAGTTGAAGAGAGAGCAACCACTTGTTGCAAGTGAGATACCCAGCTGATCGCTGCCCTGACAAAAGTAAAAACATAACCAGTAGTAGACCTCGTCTTATCCAAATCTCTAGCCATGTTCGAATCAGCATAACCACGAAGTTGTGTGTGTTTTCCTCCAAAACATAAAACATAATCAACAGTCTCTTTCAAATAACGAAGAATCTACTGAACGCCATGCCAATGTGGCTTACCCAGATTACTCATAAATTTGCTCACAACTCCCACTACATAGGCAATATCCAGTCTTGTACAAATCATTGCGTATATGAGGTTGCCAACCGCAGAAGAATATGGATTTTTTTTCATGGATTCTTGCACCTCTAAAGTTTTCGGACACATGGCTAATGATAGATGGAAGTGATTAGCCAAGGGTGTGCTGACAGGCTTGGCATTTGACATATTGAACTTGTCTGAAACTTTATAAATATATTTCTCTTGAGACAATCTAAGTTCTCTTTTATTTCTATCTCTGATTATATTCATGCCAAGAATCTTCTTTACTGCCCTTAAATATTTCATGGAAAAACAAAGAGCTAAATGTTGCTTCAACTCACTAACAATCCGCCTACTAGTGCCAAAAACCAACATATCATCAACATAGAGTAAAAGAATTACAAACTCGCCATTAGGAAGTCTCTTGTAATAAACACGTGGATTTGATTCACAATGGACAAACTGGTGTTGAGTCATGAAGCTATGAAATTTCATGTACCACTACCTCGGGGCTTACTTAATCCCATACAAACTCTGCTTCAATCTGTAATACAAATGCTCTTGACCTTTTTGTACAAAACCTTCAGGCTACTCCATGTAAAGTTCCTCCTCAATATCACCATGAAGAAATGTTGCTTTGACATCAAGTTGCTCAAGCTCGAGATTCCAAACAGCTGCCATGCCTAAAACAACAAGAATTGCTTGCATTTTTACAACTAGTGAAAAAATTTCATTAAAATCAATACCTTGTTGATGAGCAAAACCTTTCACCACTAATCTAGCCCTGTATTTTTTACGCCCATCTTCCTCTTTTATGCGGTAACCCATTTGTTTTTCAAAGGTTTTCAATTTGGTGGAAAAGGAACCAAATCCTAAGTATTATTTACTCTCAAAGACTTCATCTCTTCTGTCATTACTTCCATCCACTTCACATAATCTGTAGATTTACAAGCCTATTTAAATGTTGTAGGCTCTACCTCACCACAAAGCAATAAATCATAGTTATCAGAGAATAATAATTCATAATCATCATATTTTTTTGGTTTCTTTCTCTCCCGGGTAGATCTCCCGAGTTGTGGACCCATTTTTGGCTGCAAATTAACTTGTTGCTCTAGATTTTTTTCATTATTCTAGAAATTACCACAGTACCCCATTTTTCTACAATCCCCTGTTTCATTTCTCCAATTTGTTGCCCCTTTATACCTACCTGTGATATAGAGTAGTCAAAACCAAAGCCTCTTATTGCAACATCTAGTTGATATTGAGGCTGCATACAAGATTGTAATGGCAACGATGGACCATTAAAAGGAAATGAATTATCTAATGGAGGTTGCATACTAATTTTTAAGGGCAATGACTGAAAAGTTAAAGGCTGCGAATCAGGTATTGAAGGCAACGTATGAAAAAGTGAAGGTTGTGCTAATGATTAAGAGGGTTGCGTATGAAATATAAGAGGCTACTTGCTAATTATTGGAGGGTGCGAACCATGTGCAAAAGGTTGTGTTTGACCAGTTGGAGGTTGCATTGGCATGTGGGTAGGTTGCAGGTCATTAAAAGGAGGTAGCGAATTTAGTGGTTGAGGCTGCGTATAAGTGAAGGCTGGCTACGAATCACCACACAATGGTTGTGTTTCAATGTGCAAAGGCAGTGATGGACTTGGTATGGGATGCGTTGAAATTTGCATAGGCAGCGATTGAATATGAGAGGAGTGGACACTAGTATTAACAGGGGTACTAGTTTTAGAAGGCAGAGGAACTGTAGTGGAGGGCTGGGTAGAAATTATTAAAGGCTGAGAAAATGAAACAGAGGTTTTCCTAGCTGGTTTGCTATTTTCAAACAAATCAACATGTGGAGAGGAACTTTGTTTTTGCAAACCTGGGGAGTTATGCTCATTAAATATGACATCACGGCTGCAAACAATTTTCTTCAAAACGAGGTCCCACAGCCGGAAACCAAACTAGTCTTCACTATAACCAAGGAAAATGCATCTCTTAGACTTGAAATCTAACTTTGTCCTATGCTCCTTTGGAATATGCACAAATGATTCACAACCAAAGACACACAAATGATTTTATGAAATCATTTTTCCTGTCCACCTCTCCTCCAGAATATCAAAGTCCAATTGAGATGAGGGAGCTCAATTGATCAAATAAACGGTAGTGTTGCATGCCTTTACCCAAAACTCTTTTCCTAAACTAGCATTGGAGAGCATGAACCGAGCTCTCTCTAAAATGGTTTGATTCAATCTCTTGGCTACACCATTCTCTTGAGGTGTGAATGGTACGACTTTTATTCTTCGAATGCCATTGTCTGCACAAAATGTGTCAAACTCTGAAGAGAAAAACCCGCCCCCATTGTCAGTTTTGAGACATTTAATTTTAGTTCTAATTTGATTTTCAATAAGAGCTTTGAAAACTTTAAATTTTGAAAAAACTTTTGACTTTTTATTCAACAAATAAATCCAAATTTTGCATGTGCAGTCATCAAGAAAAGTCAGAAAATAATTTGCACCTCCAAATGATGTTACCTATGTAGGACCAAAAACGTCATAATGCACAAGTTCCAATGGAGTGGTTTTAGTATCATGGCTCGTCTTCAAAAAATTGCCCCTGCTCTGTTTTCCATAAAGGTAATGTTCACACAAATCCAAATCAATGGATTCTAGGCCTGGAAGTTGTCCTCGATGCAACATCACTTCGAGTCCTTTCTTGCTCATGTGCCGAAGCCTTTTGTGCCATATATCAGAATTGTTGTCCACAATTGTCAAAGCTTCTCCCACTGCATCGTTGCATTCTAAAACATACAAACTTCCCAATTTATTTCCCTTAGCAAGAACCCACACACCTTTTGTTACTTTAAAAAAATCCAATCCGAAATTAACATTGAATCCTTGAGTATACAATTGACCTACAAAAATTAAATTTCTTTGGAGTGTATGAAGATGCCTCACATCCTTCAATAACCATTTATTACTATTTCGAAAGGACAATAACAAATCTCCCTTGCCTACAATATCACATTCCTTGTTATCTCCCAAAAAACTTTGTCAAACATACCTTCTTGATAATTGATAAAAGCACTCTGGCACGGAGTAGCATGAAATGAAGCGTCAGAGTCAAGTAACCACAAAGCAGTAGTTGTATCACCTGCTGAGAGAATCAAAACACCATCATCAACAGTATTAACTTCACTATGACTCACCTTTTCTTGAGCCTTTTTGTAGTTCTAGCAATTTTTCTTTGCATGTCTCAGTTTTCCACAGAACCAACAAGCACCAAGTCATCCTCTAGACTTCGATCGTTTTGCAGATTTTGACCTTCTACGATCTTTGTTTCTTCCTCGTCCTTGACTTCTCCCTCTATTGTTAATGCTTACAGTGGTTAAGGCATCACCGAAAGAAGGCTCTTGATGTTTCCTTCTCATATCTTCGCTGAGAAGAGTGGATGTAACATCATCAAACTTTAACTTGTTTTAAGTAGCCACCAAAGTGCTCACTACCATTACCACGCCTTTCCAACTATTTAGTAAGGAACATAATAATAAAATGGCCTTAATCTCATCATCCAAGTTAATACCCACAAAAATTAACTGAGTGACTAATGTATTGAATTCATTTAAATGATTTGACATAATACCCCCTTCTCACATTTTCAAGTTATACAATTTCTTCATGATAAATACCTTATTTGAAGCTGATGCAATCTCATCTAGAGTGAAGATAATTTGTCCCACAGCTCCTTCGTAGTCTTCTCAGCTGAGACATTAAAGAGGACATTGTTGGATAGTGATAAGAAAATAGTTGCACGAGCTCTCTGATCCATCTTTTCTCAATCTTCATCTGACATAGATCCCTTTCCTTTCATTTTTTCCGAGAAAAGTAGGTGTGAGGTCTTGCTTGATCAATAATGACTCTATCTGAACTTTCCATAGTCCAAAATTTTGACCTGCAAATTTCTCTATCTTCCATTTTTTTGGATCATCCATGGCTCTAGAAATTCTTTACCGATTTTGCAACGAACCAAGTCTGTAGAGAACTTCTTCACCAAGCTCTGATACCAATTGTTGAATTTTAAAATAACAAAAGAAATTGCAGCAAAAGAAAATGAAGAATACAAAATAAATTAAACACAAGAAGAAAGCATATTTTAATGTGGTTCACCAAAATTGCTATGTCCACTTTGAGCAGGGGATGCTCTTTGTATTCATTAACAGTCATAGTTTTTACAACATTCTTCACCAATATTTATCAAAACACATCTTCAACCAGCATAAAGCTTCAATACATCTATGTACAAAAGATTCTCCAAATGCAAAGACATGCATAGGAGTGGGAGACTGCGAACATAGCGATTCTCTTGTTTTCTAAACATAGAAGCAGCAGTTACAAAATGTCACCAGTCATTAGACTTGGCTTCACATGTAGCCAACATGTATGGCTATAGAAAAGATGAGTTTTGTGTTTAAAGTTTGCACACTGTTTCTTATTTGGAATATTTAAAACCCCAAATAACAAACAACCTATTCATTTTGAGAGGTTTCATGTATAAGATGTCACTTTTATTTTCATGATGAAGCATTGAAGTCTATGCAAATTAATATTCAAGATCAAAGTAGCTAAGAATTGAGAATCTGTTGCTAGAATATCATAACCAGTTGTGAAAATGAATTTTATTAGAGCAGTGTTGAGTTTGTATGGCTAAGAAAAAATTCTAGATGTGAATCTGACCTTTGTGTATATTATAAAACCTTAGAAAATGGTGAATTTGTGTTGTTGTTGTATGTTTGTGATATGCTAGTGGCATGAACTAGCATGGTTGTAGTAGAAATTTTCAATGAAGGATTTGGGTGCTAGAAAGAAAATCCTTTAAATGAAAACTATTAGAGATAGAGAAGGAAATAAAATTATCCCAAGAGAAATATGTTGAAAAGGTGTTGAATTTGTTTAGTATGAAGAATGCTAAGGCAATGAGCACACCCTAGGTGATCATTTTAAATTTTCCTCCAAGATGTTCAAGCACATAAAGAAAAATAGTACATGGGTAGAGTGGCATAAAATCTTAGTCCCAAACCTTCAATATATAGGTCAAGATGACCCAAAAAATCATAAACGGGTTCCAATTATCATGATCAAAATCCAATGCCTTGCCCCAAGAATAACTCCTCCTTACTTAAAACATAACTCTCATTTTAACTAGTTTAATCCCTATGAACATGGGATCCAAATTTAACTATTAGACATTGCACCATGAAGTTATAATTACCCTTATATATCTCTTACACAAGACTCTTGTTAATTAGTAAAAGAGATGCAAGGCCAAATTTATGGTCAAAGATTTTGATTAGCAAAAGGGCATTGATTTCAATGAAATTTTTTCACCAGTTATGAAAATGACTTTTATTAGAGAAGTGTTGAGTTTGGTAGTTGTGTATGACCTTGAATTTGATCATTTTGATGTTAAGATAGCCTTTCTACAAGGTGACTTGGAAGAAGAATTATCACTAGATGTGAATCTCACCCTTGTGTATATTATAAAACCTTGGAAAATGGTGAATTTGTGTTGTTTTAGTTGTATGTTGATGATATGCTAGTGACATGAAGTAGCATGGTTGTAGTTAGTCAATTAAAACAATAATTGTCTAAGAAATTTTCAATGAAAGATTTGGGTGCTACAAAGAAAATCCTTTGAATGAAAAATATTAGAGATAGAAAAAAGAATGAAATAAAATTGTTGCAAGAGAAATATGTTGAAAACATGATGAATTTGTTTAGTATGAAGAATCCTAAGGCAAGAAGCACACCCCCAGGTGACCCTTTCAAGTTATCCTCCAAGATGTGCCCTAAAACACAAAGAAAAAGAGTACATGGATAGAGTGACATACAATCTTGGTCTCAAACCTTCAATATATAGGTCAAGATGATCTAAAAAATCATAAAATGGGAACCTATATTATCATGATCAAAATCCAATGCCTTGCTCCAAGAATAACTCTTCCTTACTTAAAATATAACTCTCACTTTTACTTGTTTAACCCCTATGAACATGGGATCCAAGTGTAACTACTAGACACTACATCATGAAGTTATAAATTTTATCCTTATATATCTCTTACACATGACTCTTATTAGTTAGTATAAATCCACTCAATAACCCTCATAATGTGTAAAATTAATAAAATATAATTAAGAATATCAACTACATAACTTACATAATTCCACCTAAATAAGGTATAATTTTCATATTAATCAAAATTATTTATAATATTAAATAATTCTAATTAAACTTAAAATCTACACTCCCTACTCCCAACTATCTCCAAATTATCAAAACTACATGATAAAAACTTTATTTTCAAAAACAGAAAACAAAATACAAAATACAAAATAAATTACAAATATGTAAAACAATTATAAGCTAAATCAGTGCATAATACAAACAACCCCATCTTTATAAAGTAAATATCAAAAATGTAATAATCAAAGCACTCAATTTACTAGTATTTATATTTTTTAAAAAAAAAAAAAATCTATTTACAAAGAAAGAGTCGCGTGGACCTGACTCTGAATGCTGCTCTACTTTAAAAATGTATCAGTAGTCATTTTTAAATCATTATAAAATCATTTGGAAGCTTGTAATTCTTCTTCTGTATTAAACTGGAGAGATTAGACTACATTTTTTCTCCTCTTTCTTTAGTCCGCATTAGGATCAATGTTGACGTGGCAATACCAGTGGGTCCCATCAACTACCATGCAACATCATCTATTTTGATTTTTTCTTTGTCATTTTCTATTTTGTAGGCCCTCTTCATTTTCGTTTATCTCGCCCCTTCCCCCCACCTATGTTGTAAAATAAAACAAAGTCATCCCAAATAATATTTTGTGGGCCCTGCCAAAAACGTGTGAGAATTGAACTCTCTTTTTGGTAGGAATTAATTATTAGACCATTTCGAACATCATTTGCGACTAGAGAGAACTCCTAGTCGACATTGATGTGCTGAAACCCTTTTTTCTTCTCCATTGGAAGCAAAACAATCAAAATAGGTAATTTCATTTGTTTTTTTGGAGCCGTTTTTTATCTAGAAATTAAGTTTGAATAGATTTGTTCTATTATTAATCTTTTAGATCTAATTATTTTTAACTAGATAACATGTGTGGATAGATATGTCTCTTGATTCTCCGCAACAAATATTTTGGAGTGTGATTAAATATACTTTATATTTTTAATACCTTCCATAAATTTTATTTTATCATACAACTTAATTAGATGATGGTACCACCTATAAAATATGGGTTTGTTAGCTACTCATACAAATAAAGAATTTTTAACACCAATGTCTTCTCAAAAGCATACAAACTTATCCTTGTTTTGAACACCCTTGATTATCTTTGTTTATTATTATCCATAATATGATATTTTTCATAATTTTATCAATAAAGGAGGTGAAGTCATTTGCAATGATCTTTTCTTTCAAAACCTTCATAAATAAATTTAGCAACGATCTTTGTGATTAATGCTGCAATTATTTAGATTTAGTAGTTAGTAGTGATCTTTGTTATCAATGTTGCAACTTTTTAGATTCAACAAAGATCTCTACAATAAATCCTACATTTTTTTAGATTTAACAATAATCTTTGTGATCAATACTATAAATTTTTAAATTTAGCAATGATTTTTGCAACCTATAATATAAATTTTAGATATATTAATGATCTTTGCAATCAATTATACTTATTCCACGTTTATAAGTTCTCCAACTACAAATCTCACACCTCTACAAGGATAGAATTCAAGTGGTCCTTATAGTAGTCTTTGTAGATTAAATTATATGGTTTTAAGATGATATTTACCCCTTAATGTCTTTTATGCTATAATATTTTTTTCTTGTTAAAAGAAAAGAGAAAATGTGATAGACCAAATGAAGAAAAGGTTGACTAAAATGGACAAAATAAGAAAATAGGAGGTTTAACCAACAAGTTGGTTTTTATTTGAATAATATATGATTTGGGTATTTATTTCTCATTGCAGATAGTAATTTTATTCAAATCTTCATAGTTCTTCAAGGTTGGGCCTAGATCAATCACAAATGGTTAATATTAAAATTTTCCTTATGCCACAAAATCTAGATAGTCTTTTCAAATCCTTACAACTTTAAATTATCAAATGTTATCCTAGTCTTTGGTAAGTTTAAGCCTCCAAACAATAATTTTTTTTACCCTCTTTTTAAATTTTGGTGGCAATTATATAATGGTCGATGTAAAAAATTAATAGTTTATTCAAACACTCCTCATTAACTTTTACCACTAATTATTTTAGGATCCCAAATTATGTCTTAGATGTTCACATGTCTCATTTTCTAATGCCTTTTTGAATAGGTTTTCCTTAGTATAACATTTAACAAGGAAATTACTTCTTTTAAGTCATAACAAATGATCATCAACCACCCAAATCAAATTGTCAAACCTTGCTTGATTGCTATTTTATTTGACATGAGAATATTTATGCTTATACAATATTTTTAACATATATGTGACCTTTTTACAATTAGATGCACCAATCCATCTATAGACTATCTTTTAAAGTTTGTTTCTTCCACTTTGTTGAAACTTTTTTTTTCAAAATGATTCTTCAATCCACAAATAGTACTGTAAACATTAAAATTGGAAAATAAGAAATTAAAAGACTCACTAAAATCAAATCTTATTCTAATTTACCAACCCCACTACAAACCTCAAAAAGATGATGTTTCTTTGTATTTGGATGTGGATGCTAACTCTTAATAGCATAACATTGATTTGATTGATGATTGATTTTGACAAAGTAGACTTGCTTAAGTGTGATATATCAAATTGATGAATGTATTATCCTATTTATATACTTCCAAAGAGAATAAATTAGGAGATGAGGATAAGAATGAAGATTTTAGCTAATTGAATTGATTATGGAGTCAACTCAATTGAAAAGGGAAACTTACAATTTCAAACTAATGAAAGGTTAATATTGGATTATTTAATTTAATTGATGGATAATTATGCATAATAAGTTTCCATTCAAAGATGAATTTGACTAAAGAATGAAGATTAAGATTCTAAATAATGATTGAGTTAACTGAGGACTAAGGATTAAGCTTTTAAATGGTGATTGAGTTAACTAATTATTAATGACTAAGATGACTAAAGAGATGAAATAGAAATTATTTGAAAATTGAAATTAGTTCTCATTTAATTAAATAATAAAATATTATTTAACTAAATAGATAAATAGATTAAATGCATAAATAAGTATTGATGTGATAAATGGTAATTAATGTATAATAATTAAATGGTAAATGGTATTGATAATAAAGGATATAAATTAATGATTAATGATTAATGTGATAACTATTTAATAAATGATAATTAATTAAACTCGATGCTAAGAGGAATATTTTTGGTGTCTACATTTTGCCCCTCTTTCAAGCAATTTTCAAAGTGATATTATTTCAAAGAAAAGAAAATTAGTTGAGAATAAAAACTAAAGAAGATGAAATTAGAGAATATGGAGATGATGACAATTTTTCAGTCGAGTAATAAATATAAATTAGAAAAGTGAGATTATGAAAATATATTCATTGAACAAACAAAAGATAAATTTCACTAAAGCATGCATGGATCCAAGTACAATAGAGTGCCTATGTATACACTCATAGCAAGCACCAGATCCCATCTCACCATCTTGCACCATCCACTTGAAAAAAAATTCACACCTAAATCATTAAGTTTTTGTTTCAAATGAAGGATATACTCTATTGATCCCCTTCACTCACCCATCAAGAAATTAAATCAAAACTCTTCCTTAACCAACAGGCTTCAAATGAGATTCATCTCTAGGTTGCACCTTTCCACCATCAGTCTATTCATATTTGATGAACCAAACCCAATATAAGGTCATGTGGAAAGAGGCATCAAATTCTATTAACCACACACCATCGATTGTATCTCTATCCAAGGCTAAAACAAAGGCATGAAAATTATCCTAGGAGAATGTTTGAAACCATCATTATAATCACTCTTCTATTTTTTTCTTCCTTATAGTCTCTTCTAAAATACTCAATCTTGTCACAATTCCAATAATTTTCCTTGGTATTAATAGGAGATTTGGATCTCGCACAAGATTTGGATATAGACATTTGACTTCGTGCCCTTCTTCTTACCTTTGTATTTATGTCTTCCACAAATAGATAGGGCCTCCATAACAGATTTTGAAATCTTTTTTTGTATTTTTTAGAAGTAATGATTACACCACCTAACCCATTTTCAACTTGGTGGTAGTTCTCCCAACAATCATAACAAGGTGGTCCCATAAATCTAGAAAAAAAAACATAGCAATAGCATACATTGATCCTCCTCCACCTTCACTCCAATAGAGTACAACTAAGTCATAATCATATATGAAATTATTTAGATGTTCAGTCAAAAAACCACCATCCTAAGAGTATACAAATTCTTTCTTAGGAAAATTTTATTTAATAGGGATTTATCTTGATAAATATCACCTAGCTTCTTCCAAAGGTTCTTTGTGATAGTCTCTTCATGTACATTTGGAAATATTGATTTTTCTAAACAAAGTCTAGAGTGAGACCCTTATATTTTATGTTTGTTTTATCTCAATCTTCTTATGACATAGTAGTGGGTTTGGAACTAAATAGTATAGCCATATATATTTATCCACAAGTGTATCCTTCATATTGAGTATCCAAATCTAAAGGTTTGTTCCCAAAAAATTTTCTACTTCTATCCTTAATATGCTTGTCATTTTTCTTGCAATTATTCAAGATCTTTTCTATGAAATCTCCCACTCAATTGAAGATTAGTACAAAAAATCCTTGTCCTTAACATATATAATCTGAGTTGGTCAAGCTCTAATACCAAATAAAGTGAATTAGAGGTGTGGAATATGTGTCTAATACTAATCTATGAGAGGAGATATGTGTAAAAAATAAACTAATCACATGATTACAATAAATTTAATATAGTTCATAACATAGTGACGTATGTGAGGAAAAACTCTTTCAAGAGAAATAACCCACACTTCAAAGTAACTCAATGTATTGTTTAATAATCAAAGGTTACAATATACTTAAAAAGTCTTAAGTGTTTAAAAAAGCGTCACCGACCAAAGATATCAAGTAACTATGGAAAGATAACAATACCTACAAAAATCACTATAAAAAAATCAAGCTCAAACACCTAATAAATAGGAGAAACAATGCACAAAACAATCAAATGGTAATTACAAATTCATGAGCTAAAATCACCTAAAATATGGCACCCAAATCCCTAGTTAGAAATCCAACAACAAAATTTGAAGATGAGTCCAAATATCAAAATAATACATCCTTCCACCTATCACAAGTTTGTCATAATCCACTTTGGGTGTTTCATTTTGGCTCTATTCAGTCCATTTAAAGATACCACATGACATAACATGCATCATAATTTGGTCAACAAGTGTAACTCCATCTTACAACTTTTTCATGCGACATATTTTTATATTTCCAATGTGGGAGACCTAACTTCCAATGATCAATTCCCAATTTATAAAACACTTCTCATGTACTAAAAAGTATTAATTCCATCATGCTTTGTCACAAACCTATCTTCAATGTTCTTTTTGTCTATACCTATCTAAACGTAAGTCATAATTTAATTTTCCACTCAACCATTAAAAAAAAAAATCAATTATAACATGGAACTCACTAAGAAAGAAAACAACCTCTACCTTCCAAATTAGATGAATAAACTTAATAAATAAAGCTTCTCTTCAACAAATAACACATAATCTTGACAAATAACTTTATCATATAACTTATAAATATATTAAATAAATAATTAACAATCACAAACTAATTCAACCAAATGATAAAATATTAAAAATCTTTCATCAATAATATTTTAATTGCTGCCCACCGACCACTAAACACTTATTTTCCAAGATTTAATAATCAACGCCTTAATTGTACTATTATTCACATAATAAAATAATAATTTTCTATTTACTAAGAAAGAGTCCTCTGGACCTTAGTCACGCCGCCGCTCTTATCGTTGTTCTTCTGCATTCACAGCGAGATTCCCCAAAAAGCCAAAACCACGGAAATGGTACGTATTCTGCTTAACTGGAGAATCGTACGCACACTCTTTAATCCAGAAGCCTCTAAATTCTTCTTTTCGACCGACCCCATAGATTTGCTTTTAGACTTTTCTCTTCTTTGCACTTACCTGGAAAGATGACACAGTGAGTTGGTCAAAAATTAATTGTTCAGTAAATAAATGAGTTGTAAAATAACCATTGACAATTCGACTTTTGAAATATATAATTAAATGAGTTCTAAAATAACCATTGACTATTTGACTTTAAATATACAATGTTTGAACTTTCTATATATATGTTGAATCCCAGCCTATACAAGATCACTAATAAAAGTTATATACAAAAGCATGGCACTTTCGTCTGTTCCCCATGAGATTCGCAGAATGTTTGATACCTTGGACGAAAATGGTGATGGGAGCCTCACTCTGCACGAAATCACTTGCTTCCTCAACAGGCTTGGAATACATCTAACAGAGGAAGAGTTGAAATGTTTGGTGATGGCTGTTTCTCACAACCAAGACGGTAGTCTAACATTTGATGAATTTGTTGGGCTATACAAATCTCTTCTGGATGAGAGCAGCGCTAGTACCAGTATTGATAGTAATGAATGGAGCCGGGATTCATCTTTAATGGAGGCATTCAAAGTTTACGATTTGAATGAAGATGGATATATTTCTTCTTCCGAGCTTCAACAAGTGCTGTGCAATTTAGGATTGATAGAGCAAGGAGAGCATTGTTTGGAAGATTGCCAGAAAATGATACGCAGATATGATGAGAACTTGGACGGTCTCATAGACTTCTCTGAGTTTAAGAATATGATGATCATCAAGCCTAATGGTGTTCGCCTTTGATCTGCTCTGATTGTTTGAAACTAATTAGAGTTTCAGACTTTTTGTATAAGTAATATGTGTAAAAGGACAATTCTATGGATAAAAGATTAAACAACCAGCACACTGTTTGTTAATTGGGTGTCTTCAACTTCGCATAATAAACAAAATACTTTTTAACAGTTCTACAGATAAGATGACACTTTTATTTGAATGCGTAAATATAAAAATTCGTGTTTTTAAAACTCAGAACCAGAGTAACTAAGAATTGCATCTCTAAAATATCAGACCCACAACGTTTTGAGGGGGATGTTTCTCAGCCTTCAATTCGCATTACAGAATTTCATAGATCCCATGAGAATTAAATAGCAGTCAATACGATGTGCTATGGAAACTGTGGTATAATTGGAAATCTATTTTATCATCCTCCAATTTTTTGTCTTTTCCATGGAGCACATGCTTGGAAAATCTGTGGAAATCTGGTATTAGGTTAGACCCGACTTGCGTGAGATATTAAATAGGAATGTTTTGTCGTCTTATACTTCTGTTCACCTCCATTTTTCATGGAATGTAAATGTAAAATCATGCTAATCCCATTTACTCTCCACTCCACCTTGATGGAACTCCTTTAATGTAATTATTTATTGATTACAGTATATTGTTATTAGAATTATTTCTATATATTTATTATTATTAATTTGTATATATTTTAATTTATTTTATTTTTATTTTTAGATTATTATTTTATTTTTTATATTTTTTTAAGAAATGAATATTAAATTTAAATTTATTTATTTATTTTATAAGTCAATTTAGTATATATTTGTGAGACGTGTTATTATGTCTTTATATTGAAAAGAAATATGTAAATATTTTTTACTTAATTTTAAGAAGAGATGTAAATTATTGGATTTCTACATATTTTAATAGAGTAACAATTTGTAAAACTACAAGTAGAAAGAACAAGAATAGAGAAAAAAAAAATAGAAGAATAATAGAAACAACTACAAAATGAGATGTCAATATTAAGGAAAAGAAAAATACAAAACACCAAAAACAATGTACTCTCAATAAAAAAATAGTTACCATAGAATATGAAGGTTTGAGTCTTCAAGGAGATCAACGCTCTACATTATGGAAGAATTGTGACATTAAAATAATATAGAAAATATGACATACAATTTTGATGCTAAGCTTTCAATATATGGGCCAAAAAGACCCAAGAAACCATAAATGGTTTCTCCAAACCATGCGCCTAGAATTAGTGTCTATGCTTTAACAATCAAAATCCAACACCCCCCCTAGCAATAACTCCTCCTTACATAAAATGTAACTCTCATTTTAATAGATTGAACTCCTATAATCATGGGCTCCAAGTGTAACTCTCATGCACTTTACAAAAAGATAATAATTGCACTTTCATATCTTTTATACAAGGTTATTATTAGCTATACAAAAATATTAGTCGAATCCACTCAATAACCTTTCATATCAATAACTCTTTACAAACATCATAAGATTAATTTGATGCATAATATCAACTATGGACCTACATAATTCCACCTCAATAGAACACCCTTTGCCATATAAAAAAATTTAACTATAATATTAAATAATTCCAAAAACTTAAAATCTACAAAACATAATACATACATAATTCCCTACTTCCAATAATTTCCATTTATCAAAACTACAAAATAACCTCCAACTATATAAAAAATCTAAAACAATTGCAAATTAATTCATTCAATGCATAATAAATCATTATTATTATTATTTTTAAGTATCAAAAATTTTAATGATCAAAACAATCATTTTAATAATATTCACATCAAGATTTAAATTTGATAACAAACCCTATTTATATTTTTTGGAAATATATATTTAAAATTTCTATCCAAAAATTTAAATATCTCTTATTTTTAAATATATATCATAAATTAAATATATATCTAATTATAAACAGATTATATAAAAAATTAGTCTTCTTAATATTCGAACTATATCTCACAACAAAAGAATATTTTCATCAAATTTAGACCCTCGCATTAAAAAACTAAATTTCTATTTAGAAAGTAAGAGTCACGTGAGCCTGACTTAAGAGTCACGTGGACCTGACTCAAGCCGCCGCTTTACTTTGCTAAATTATCGGCTGTTTTTACAATACCACGGAAATGGTACGAATGGTTCTATATCGGGAATCGTTCAGACCCTCTTGTGTTTGGTTGGACTAGACCTGTCTACCATATTTAAAACGGTAATTGTGGTCCTACCTCGACGAATGAAGTTCCTCTTTTTTTTGGTTAACCTTTTGGTCCTTCATTTATTCATGAATAATAAAATGGTTGCATTTTGTTTTCTAGTGAGTTGACCTTTATTTTATATAAGATATCTACAATGAGGGTCATATAGTGGTTAGTATCTGCTTTTGAAACATTGTATCAATAGAATTTGATTTGCTTTTTAATGTTATATTGTCAAAAGAATTGGGTAGTTATTGATAAAAAAACACTTTGATAAAATATTTCAAAGATGTATGGTCATGGAATGCGTTGATTGTAGTATATGTTCAACATTGGTTTGGTGAAAAGTACTTAGAAACTGAATTTTTGTAACAAGTAGTTGAAAGTGTCACTTCCAATCACCATAGTCTTCATAAGAACATTGCACAAAATCCAATAAAAAAGAATTTATGTACAAACTATTTTGAATGATTTTAAATTGTGATTAATTTTCTTTGTAGCTTATATTGTGTGGATGAGATTTGAAGTTCCTTGTAGTTTTCTAAAGGCTTTAGAAATAGGGCATAACAAAAGGGCAATATTTGTCAAACTAGAAGAAAAAACAAGGCATATGAACTACAAGAAACAAATTCTCTCTTGAATGATTTTGAGCAAGTTTAAAATGGTCATATTTTTTGTTTCTCCTATCAATTTTGGCATGCATGGTTGTTTAGTCTAACCATTCTACAAGTCACTTTTCTTGTACCTTTCTATTTTCTCCCTTTCAGATTTTCCATGTTTCAGAAATAACTAACCAAAAGAAGCATTTTCTCTATTGACATTGTGAGAGGTGTTCTTACAGTCACAACGGGATGGAAGAGTATAGATGTTACCATACATATGGAAAAGGTTTTGGAGGGAAAAAGAATTTATTTTCCTCAACATACAATAAATGTATAGATGTTGAAGAAAATGGTAGGTGGCTATAGTGCACGCATGCAATTGGGTTCAATTTTATGTTTTTCTTTTAAAAATATTGGGGAAGATGAGTTTGCTATGGTATTTGACTATATGAATACAAAATTGCATATCAAATATGTGTTGTTTTTATATATGTTAAGAGGTTAAAATTGTACAAAGTAATTGCATACCTTGAATAATGTGAAAGTTGCAATAAGATTTGAAATTCTTTAGCCCAAAAGATTGTTAAAAAACTATTTTTAGGATATTTCCAGTTTAAAAGTTTGTATGTTGGCTTCACAAAAAATAAATATTTTTGTTAGGTAGAAAAATATAATATATGATAGTTTAATAAGTATGCATCGTAATATCTAGTTAAGTAATTTTGATTAATTTATAATATTTTCAAAAGAAAGTACTAAAAAACACACTAATATTTTAGACAAGCATTACCTATTTCCCACCTTAGCCAATTATGAAAGTTTATTAGTCTCATCTTTTAAAATTGTATGCAATCAATTCTTAATAGGCCTGCCTATAATGAAAATGTATTTTTAATTGTCTCACATAGCTACCATGAAGAATCAACTACTTGGAGACCAACCAAATAGGAATAATGTGAATTCAAAAATGATCGTGTCTCTAAAATTATATAGCACTCACAAACTGTTGGATGTTGTGGTTGTGTTGCTGATATGTGGTTGTCATTGATGTCAACACTATTAGCATTATTGTATTGAAGGCTATATATGTTGAGGATATTGAGAAAAGTGTTAAAGAAAGAGTTGCAGGTTCCCAGTGGAACAGTGAAGGTCATGAAGGTGTCTTGTTCTATACGTTGAAGATCAGTCATTGTGGACTAAAGGGTTTATTGTTGAGAGTATCTAGTTCATCTACCAGAAGTTTCAGAGGTTCGCGTGAAGATTTGATCGTGCTATGTACAGTTGTGTTCTGACAGTATTTTTGTGGGTTTTGTCAATGTTCTTGATTGAAGTTTATGTGATTCTGGTAATCTTTGTTGTTGCAGATGTTTCTCTGTTAGTTCTTGTTGTTTGTGGATGCTTCAAGATCATGCTCTATCTTTGTTACACATCTGCGTTGATCGGTGTGCTCGTGGTCAAAGATTTTTCTCATGTGTGTTCAGGTTTTCATGTTCTTGGCCGACATGATGGTTGTAGCATGTTGTGGATCTTTGAGTAGAAATTAATTGAATTATTTTGTGTTGGAGTTGTTAATTTGGGTCTACACTATGTTGTGGCCGACCTTGGTGGATTCACGTGAATAATCTTTATGTATTTTGGGTCGACTATTTGTAATTATTTTATTATTTCTTTGTGGCCGACTGCTAGCGATGTAATTTATTGGTGTGGATATATAAGAGAGATCGTTTGAGCGAAGTTAGAATGAGTGTGAAGTGTGGGTGTGTGCTCAATGTGCTCCTATGTGTGTATGTGAAGAAGTTTGAGTGAAATGTGAAGAAGTTTGAGCGAAGAAGGTTTAATGTGCTTAATCAGAACTATAATCAGGCTTGTGTAGAAGCTATTTTCTCAGTTCACAATTTGGATGGTTTTAATCCAAATCTTTCTTTGGACAATGAGTCCTCTTTTGTATTTGCGCAGTGAGCTCTAGGTAGTGTGCCTAAATGCGTGTGCTTTTCCATTATTCTTATACTTTTAAAAAGGTATAATATTGTGGACTAATATCCACCATGGTTTTTCCCCTAACAGATTTCCCATGTAAAAAAATCTTGGTGTTCTTTGTGCTTTTGATGTGTTGATTGTTCATGGTTTATTATTCTTTCATCATATTTGAGATTAAGTTAAGGCTTGTAAAGTTTAAATATTTTGTGACAACTGATTCACCCCCCTCTTAGCTATTTGTCCTTGTTTTTCCAACAATTGATATCAGAGCAGGTTCCTCTGAAGAACTTTAAAAGCTTGAGGTTATCCGAGATGGCATCATACAAGAAGGATAGTCCTAGATTTGATGGAACAAACTACTCATTGTGGAAAACTAGGATGGAGTGTCATTTGAAGTGTATTGGTGAACCCTTCTAGAAGATTACAAAGAATCTATATGTTATTCCTCAGAATGGTCCTTCCACTGCTGATGAGATTAAAGAGGTTGAAAATAATTTCAAGGCTATGGAAGCTTTGATAAGTACTCTAACAGATTCAAAAATGACTTGAATGTGATAGGTCTGAAGACAACTCATGAGATGTGGATGAAGCTAGAAACTTTGTATGAAGGAGATGTACATGTGAAGATGGCTAAGCTACAGAGTTTGAAAGGAAAGTATGAAAATTTGAAGATGGGCCTGAAGATGAAAATATTTCTTCTTTTATGCAAAGAGTACATGAAATAGTGATGGGTATTAGATGTGCCAATGGTACCCTAGATGAGGAAGAAATTGTGGCTAAAGTGATTAGATAATTTTCTCCCTCCTACAAAGCAAAAGCTCATGCTATTGAAAAACCAGATAATTGACAAATGTGACAAGGGATACACTAATTGGTAAACTTGTTGCCTTTGAGTTGACTAAATTTGGTGAATCTGTTTCCAAGACTAAAATTGCATTTAAGGCTACTATATCTGAAAGAAACAAGCAAAGATATGATCCGAGAGAGAGTTCTAGAAAAACATTCAAGTATGAGGAAGAGATGAAACAACTTGAAGATGAAGAAAGAGAGGTAGCAGAGTTGGAAGCACTGATCGTAAAGAAAGAAGGCAGAGGACAAGGTAAGTATAAAGGAAAGCTTCCTATAAAATGTTTTTCTTGCAGTAAAATAGGTCATTTTGCATCAAGGAGTCTTGAAAGAGTTCCTAGGTCTAAGCCTTACAAACCTAGATTTCAAAATAAATTCTATTTTGCTGAAGAAGGTGTGACTAATGAAAAATATCATAAATAAAATAGAAATGAAGATGATTCAGTTTTCATTGATATCAAGGAAAATAGTCCAATGGCTACTTAATCTACTAAAGTTGAGAAAGATCTTGCAGCCCGAATTGAAGAAAAAGATGAGCGGGTTATTAACAGCAAATGCTCACATCATATGACTAGTGACAAAAGAAAATTTGTAAGTCTATAGAAGTATGATGGTGGAGTTGTGAGATTTGGAGATAACAATGCTTGTGTGATTCGTGACAAAGGTTCTATTTGTCTTGGTGGTAAGCATAACACTGATGATGTTTTTTATGTTGAAGGCTTGAAGCACAACCAATTGAGTGTTAGACAGATGGTGGACAAGGGTTATGATCTTCAGTTCAAAAATGGAAGATGCAGGATACTTGGAAGTTATGGAAATGTAATTTGCTTCAATAAATAGACAAAAGGTAATATTTTTCACCTGAATGCTACTAGTGAAAGTTGTTTAATTGCTCAAGTAGATGAAAGCTAGTTATGGCATAAGAGGTTGTGTCATGTGAATTTTGACAACAGTTTCAAGGTAAGTTCCACTCAAGCAATAACAGATCTACCTAAGCTAGTGAAGCCTGCTAACACAATTTGCAAGGAGTGTTAGATGGGAAAACAAACTAGAATTTCTTTTTGAAGTAAACATCATCATTCAAATGGATTAATGGAGCTGGTACATACTAATCTATGTGGTCCCTCCAGAGTTAGAAGTCTTCATAGAGAAAGGTACTTTATGTTGATTATTGACGATTACTCTAGAATTATATGGGTTGCTTTCTTAAGAGAAAAATGTGAAACATTAGAAATTTTCAAAAATTTCAAGGCCATGGCAAAGAATGAGAAAGGTCTGAAAATCAAATGCTTAAGGTCAAACAGAGGTGGTGAGTTCACCTCCAGGGAGTTTAATTCTTTCTGTGAAGAGCATGGAATCAGAAGACAGTTATCTGCTCCCTGAACCCCTCAACAAAATGGAGTTCTAGAGAGGAATAACAAAACAATTCTGGATGTTGCTAGAACAATGATGATTGAAGGAAATGTGCCTCACATTTATTGGAGTGAAGTTGTAAGCACTGTTGTGTACACTTTGAACCAGTTAAATGTAAATGGTAATTCTAGTAAGACTCATTTTGAACTATGGTTTGGTTATAAGCCTATTGTTAAATATTTCAAGATCTTTGGAAGCAAATGCTACATCAAGAGAGATGATGACATAGGAAATTTTTATGCAAGAAGCGATGAAGGAATCTTTCTAGGTTACTCTACTAAAAGCAAGGCTTGTCGGTGCTATAACAAAAGATCAAGAAAAATGGTTGAGAGTGCAAATGTCAGAGTTGATGAGGACTCTGCTAAATCATCAAGATACTATGGATATGATTCAGATGACCAGGAAGACAACAAAAACAAAGGGAAGAATGCTTAGACACAAAATCAACTTCAAATTGTTCCTTATGTTCTGGTAAGACAATTTCTATTTGTTCTGGTAAATCAAGGTAGTTAGGAAGCAGAGAAAAGTGCAAGTGTAGAAGAAAGAATAGAAGAACCAGAAGTTTGAGAGAATCCTAAAACCTTGAGGTATGTAAAGCTAAATCATTCTGAAAATAAAATTTTAGGAGACAAGAATAAAGGTGTGCAAACTAGAAGGAAGATTGCAAAAGAGTATTGTCTGATTTCCAAGATTGAGCCTAAAGACGTCAATGAAGCTTGCAATGATGAATACTAGATGGAAGTTATGAAGGAAGAGCTGATGCAGATTGAAAAGAATGATACATGGATACTTGTTCCCAAACTTAAAGACAAAAATGTGATTGGTACTAAATGAATCTTTCAAAATAAGCTAAATGAACAAGGTGAAGTGGTTAGGAATAAAGAAAGACTGGTATGTAAAGGGTATTCTCAAATGGAAGGTATTGATTTTGAAGAAACCTTTACCCATGTTGCCAGAATTGAAGCTGTGAGATTATTTCTTGCTTATGATGCATATAAGAACTACAAAGTCTATCAAATGGATGTGAAGTCAACTTTTCTGAATGGTGATATTGAACAACTAGATGGATTTCAATTGACTGATAAGGAAGACATGGTTTGCCGATTGAAGAAAGCTCTATATGGACTCAAGCAAGCCCCTAGAGCCTAGTATGCTAGACTGGATAAATATCTACTAAAGCTTGGATTCAATAAAGGTATTGTTGACAACAACTAATATTTTAAGTTGGATCATGACAAAGAGTTAATTATTGAGGTCTGTGTTGATGACATTATTTTGGAGGAGATGATGGCTTGTGCATGAATTTTTCTAATGAGATACAAAATGAATTTGAAATGAGCATGATTCGAGAGATGAAGTTCTTTCTGGGATTTCAAGTTACTCAATTATACAATAGGATCTTCATATCTCAGTCTAAATATGTGAAAGATTTGTTGAAGAAGTTTGGCATGGAAGATTCAAAGCCTATTGGTACTCCCATGGTAACTGGATGCAAGTTAACATAGAATGATGATTATGGGTATGTACAGGATCGTGATGAGCCAAAAAGTGGCAATATGATGGGTATGTGGCTGATGACTATTTTTTTACCCAAAATTGATCAAATGAAAAGGGTTTTTAAAGGAGGTTCCCAGCTTTCCATTGATATAAATTATGCTTTACTTTTAATTTAATAAGTAATTATTATTCATTTTCTATTCAAATTACGACTAAAGTCCTGATTCATACGTTGATTGAAAAACATCTATAGCTTTCAAATGGTATCACATTTTTTGAATCCAAAACATGCGTCACATTCTATGCTTCACATACTATACAATTAAAAAAAGAAAAATTGAATTTCATGAAATTTTGACCAAGTTAAGGTGGTTAGACATACAAGCTTTTATATTTTTTAAAAAGTTGTACTAAAAAATTCATAATTAATTATTTACTTGGAAAAAATTTACAAAAAAATATGCACATCACATTGGGGCATGAGTCCTCTACTTATATCTAAAATTTTATAAAAAAATATTATCATTTTATTGTGGTTATGGTGGTTAGACAAACACCTACTTCTTATTTTTCCCTGAAATTTAAGTACCCTTTGAAATTTCAAATTTTCACCAAATAGATTTTTAATTTTTAAACAAACCTAGTAGTTTAGAAACTACATTCAATTTTCTACAAATTCTATTCTTACATATTTTTGAAATAATATAGATAACTTATTCAATTTTTTACATCAAGTTGCCTAATTCTGATTTTTCTAAATTTTTTTGCCACTTAAGGGCCTATTTTTTCCATGATGATCATGCACATAATCTTAAGGTAAATCCAAAAAGATACAGGTCAATGATTAGTGGATTGCTCTACTTAACTCAGACCAGACTAGACATTATGAATTTTTTATGTATGGTTGATAGATTTCAGGTTGATCCAAAAGAATCTCATGTGACTATTGTAAAGAGAATTTTCATATATCTGAAAGGAACAATTAATTTTGGACTTTAGTATCCTAAGGATGATGATCTTACTTTGAATGCATATACTGATGTGGATTGGGAAGGAGATTTAGATGACAGGAAAAGTACTAGTGGTGGTGCTTTCTTCCTAGGGAAGAAGCTAGTGTCATGGTTGAGTAAAAAGCAAAATTCCATTTCTCTATCTACTGATGAGGCAGAGTATATTGTTGTTGTAAATAATTGTACTCAAGTGATGTGGATGAAAGAGATGTTGAAAGACATCATATTTATATATGATGAGCCTATTGTCATATACTGTGAAAACTCAAGTGGGTATGTGCAGGATTATGATGGGCCAAAAAATGGCGATATGATGGGTATGTGTAGGGTATGTGGCTGACAATTTTTTTAACCCAAAATTGATGAAACGAAAAGGATTTTTAAAGGAGATTCTTAGCTTTCCACCAATATAAATTATCCTTTACTTTGAATTTAATTAATAATTATTATTCATTTTCTATTTGAATTACAACTAAATTCCTAATTGATAGGCTGATTGAAAAATATTTATAGCTTTCAAATGGTATCACATATTTTGAATATGAAACAAGAATCACATCCTATGCTTCACATAATATAGGATTAAAAAAATAAAAATTGAATTTCAGGAAGTTTTGGCCAAGTTAAGGTGGTCAGACATACGATTTTTTATATTTTTTAAAATTTGTAATAAAAAATTCATAATTAATTATTTAAGTGCAAAAAAATTACAAAAAAATATTTATCACATTAGCACATGAGTCCTCTACTTATATCTAAAATATTATAACAAATATTATTATCTTATTGTGGTTATGGTGGTCAGACAAACACTTACTTTTTATTTTTCCCTAAAATTTAAGTACTATTGCATTGAAATTTCAAATTTTCACAAAATAGATTTTTTTTTTAATAAACCTAGTAGTTTAGAAACTATATTCAATTTGCTACAGATTATATTCTTACATATTTTTGAAATAATATAGATAACTTATTCAATTTTTTACGTCAAGTTGCCTAACTTTGATTTTTTCTGAATTTTTTGCCACTTAAGGGTTTGCTTTTTCCATGATGATCATGCACATACACAAGTGAAATTAACATATCAAAGAATTTGGTTCTACACTATAATACTAAGCATATATCAATCAAGTTTCACTTCTTGAGGGAAAAAGTGGGTGAGAAAGAAGTCAGACTAGAGTATGTGCCTACCAAAGAACAAATTGTAGAATTTTTTACTAAGTCGTTGCCAAAAGATACTTTTGAGTATCTCAGAGGGATGCTAGGGGTGATTTCCCCTCTTGATATGAACTAAAAGATACATTTTTTTGCATCAATCTATGTGCTTCATAGATATTTTCTTATCTGGATTGATGTTTTTGTGGCTGCTACTCAGGGGGAGTAGTCAGATTTATAGATATGTGGTTCAAAGCTTGTATATGGGAAGATAATGCTTATCTTTTCCATTGATGTCAAAGGGGGAGAAGAGTCATGTGAAAAACCGTTACTTATTTGGGGAGAAGATTCTTGTGGAGAGAAGATAATGTAGAAGAGGTTAAGGAAGAAGAGTCAGAATCTAAGGGGGGGTAAGTGTTGATTGACAGTTGTGTTGATGGTGTTTTTTCACATCATGTGTTGCCATCAATTCCAAAGGGGAAGATTGTTGGATGTTTTGGTTGTGTTTCTGATATGTGGATTTCATTGATGTCAACACTGTTAGCATTATTGTATTGAAGGTTGTATATGTCGAGGATATTGAGAAAATTGTTAAAGAAAGAGTTGCAGGTTCCCAATGGACCAGTGAAGGTCATGAAGTTTTCTTGTTCTGTACGTTGAAGATCAGTCATTGTGGACTAAACGGTTTATTGCTAAGAGTATCTAGTTCATCTACCGGAAGTTTCAGAGGTCCACGTGAAGATTTTATTGTGCTATGAACAGTTGTGTTCTCACAGCATTTTTGTGGGTTATGTCAGCGTTCCTAATTGAATTTTATGTGATTCTGGTAATCTCTATTGTTGCAGATGTTTCTATGTTAATTCTTGTTTTTTGTGGATGCTTTTAGATCGTGCTCTATCTTTGTTGCACATTCGCGATGATCAGTGTGCTTGTGGTCGAAGATTTTTCTCATGTGTGTTCAGGTTTTCATGTTCTTGGCTGACATGATGGTTGTAGTGTGTTGTGGATCTTCGAGGAGAAATTAATTGAAGTCTTTTTGTGTTGGAGTTGTTAATTTGGTTCTACATTATGTTTTGGCCGAACTTGGATTCGCATGAATAATATTTATGTATTTTGGGCTAACTATTTGTAATTATTTTATTATTTCTTTGTGGTCGACTGCTAGCGATGTAATTTCTTGGTGCAATATATAAGAACGATTGTTTGAGCGAAGTTTGAATGAGTTTAAAGTGTGGGTGTGTGCTCAGTGTGCTCATGTGTGTGTATGTGTGAATATCATTTGATTACAAAGCAGAGTGTGAAGAATTTTGAGTGAAGTGTGAAGAAGTTTGAGCAAAGAAGGTTTTATGTGCTTAACTAGAACTATAATTAGCTTGTGTAGAAGCAATTTTCTCAGTTCAAAATTTGGATGGTTTTAATCCAAACCTTTCTTTAGATAGTGAGTCCTCTTTTGTATTTGAGCAGTGAACTCTAGGCAATGTTCTTGAATTCATGTGCATTTCCATTATTCTTATACTTTTAATAGGGTATAATATTGTGGACTAACATCCACCATGGTTTTTCCCCTAACAGGGTTTCCACGTAAAAAATCTTGGTGTTCTATGTGCTTCTGATGTGTTGATTGTTCATGGTTTATTATTCTTTCATCAGATCTGAGATTAAGTTAAGTAAGGCTTGTAAATTTTAAATATTTTGTGACAACTGATTCACCCCCCCTCTCAGTTGTCTATCCTTGTTTTGCCAAAACAAACATGTATGTAAAGTAAATATTCAAACAACAAAGGATATGAAAGGAGATCCATATGAAGTAATAGATTTTATAAAGTGTCATTGTGTAAGTGTGTTCTTCATTGTGTACTCATCATAAGTACCCATGAAACAAAGAAAAAGTGTGCATTGAATAGTTTTTTTTCAGAAGTGAAAATTAGGTACAAAATAAGAGCATGTCAACTACCCAAGGAACAAGAACAAAAAAAATGATTAAAAATAAGAAATTCTACCCATTCAAAAGATGATGTGTATGTTTAACCAAGGATGCATGAAGCACAAGGCATGTCATGGGAAGATGTTTTGTCTAGTTGCAATGATGTGCCTATAACACCTATCGCTACTTCAAAGCTCAACATGGGATTGCTAATGATGATACACTCCTACCTTCAATTGGTTGTAACAATAGGATGCGAGCAATAGAGAAATAATACATTCAAGTAAATGTTATATAAAGATAAGCATGTGATCATGTCAAGTTAGATAAGCATGTTTTGTGACAAGAATCTAGAATAATAAGGTGTGATAAGCACATACGGGTTGAAGATAAGATCTAGGAAGTAGTGTTTTCCCTAGTATAGGAAAATAAAAGTGGTGATGTACCTCAATGACTAAAATGATACTTATAAAATTGCATAGGGAACTAGATCAATATATTCCCCGAATGTGGTGTCTAGAAGTGGGAGCACACAATGGTGTAGGTAAGTAGATAAGCCCCAACTAGATGTAGGTAGGAAAATGTAATATGTGGAGTAGGGCATGAGGCCCCCAATATACAAATATGGTAAAGTGATGTAGGCATATAATATCAGGTTGGGGAAGACATGATTTCCCTAAATAAAGGTATAGCAATGGCTTGCAAGAGAGAAAGAATGATACCTTAATGTAGGTATAAATGCTAAAAATATGGCAAGATGAGTACAAAAGGTGAGGGAAAACATGATGCCTTGATGTAAATATTTTACAATGAAAGCATTTAAAATGTATTAAAAATATAGTCTAAACTAGGTTAATAGGCAAGGGGGGAGGATATAATTCCCCAAAATGTAAGGATATAGCAACGAAAGTGCAATATATAAATGGAAAAGAAAGATACCCTCAAAACAAGCATGAATGTTAAATGCATGGAAAGGAGAGTCCAAATAGTGTAAATATTATGCTTTATAAGATCATAATATAGCAAAGGAAGCTCAATAAGTAACTCCAAAAATTGTGATACATTAATATAGGTTCAATGTGTAAGCTCTAATAGGAAAGGTATAACAATATGAGATAAACAAGAAATAGGAAATGGTTAAGGATCAAGGAAAAAGCATGAACATAAGAATAGAATGGGAAGAAATAAAGCAACATGATTAAGGGAAAGGACCATAAAAGTTTAAGGAATTAAAAAATAGATTAAAAGATAAGGCAAGTGAGCAACCCAGAGGGAAATAGAAAAGTAGGCCATTGTAGATGAAGTGTAGACATAAAAGAGGATGTCAACAATCATGTGAAACAACAAGAGATGGAAACCAAGATACCCCTCAAGTGGGGAAAATTTGTAAAAACAATAATGTAGAACATAAAATATGAAGAAGTTCAACAAAACAAGTGTTAAATGAAAAAAGTGAATGCAAAAGATATGAGACAAAGGAAATATAAGTTATACATATTTATGTATATACTCTTTAGTGATGCTCATATATCATGTAAAAAACCTAGTAGATTAAACCCTTTTCTTCATTTGAGTGTGATTATCTTCATCCCATCTATCAATTGTCCCAAAAGAAATCAAATTTGTTTTCATAACTTTGTGTTGCTTCTTCTTCTTTGTTCAAGTTTTTTGATTTATCTCTAGTTTAATAAGAATTTAGTTACACATTAGATGCTTTCTCTTTTATGTCATGTGTAACATCAACATGGGTTGATATGTGACCAATTTCTCAATGTATCTTAATTTCTTTTATAAGATTAACCTCATCAAGCAACGAAATTATGAGCTTGTGACTATTTTCAATCTTCATTTCCACTTAATCTATGGTGTATTGAATTTTATTCCTGGAAGAAATGCATGTATCTATAAATTTTCCATGTATACAAATATTATAGGAACAAAATTATCTAGCCTTCTATGGTGTAAGTAAATACATACACATTGACTTAATTGGAGGTAGGATAGTGAGGTTATGCTGCAATATTCGTTCCATCATATGTGGAGGTTATTCAAATCTATTGAATTCTCTAAAGTGATATAGTTAGGAAATTTCATCTTGATCATTTTGAATATCATTCTAGGTGCATTCTCATTGGAACCATTTTTTAAACATGGTAATGAAAATATATCCTACTTAATTTTAATGAGAAAGATGTTGCAAAGTATTTGATTTAAAAATATTTCAGTAGAGTAACAATGTGTAAAATAATACTTTATAAAGAATAAAAATAGAGAAATAAATAGAAGAATAATAGAAACAACTACAAAATGGATGTCCTTATTAAAAAAATTAAAATACAAAGCATCTAAAAAAAATTATTCACAATAACAAAATAATTACAATACAATATCAAGGTTTGACCCTTCACAATAGATCAACCCTCTACTTTATGGAATAAATAGACACCAAAATAATATAGAAATATGGCATACAATCTTGATGTTAAAATTTCAATATATAGGCCAAGAAGATCCAATAAACCATGTGCCCAAAATTGGTGCCTATGTCTTAACATTCAAAATCCAACAACTCCCTCAAGAATAACTCCTCCTTACATAAAACATAAATATCATTTTAATAGATTGAACTCCTCTGACCATTGGCTCCAAGTATAACTCTCAAGAACTCCACAACAAGTCCAAATAATCACACTTACATAACTTTTATGTAGGACTAGTATTAGCTAGACAAAAATATTAGTCCAAATCCACACAATAACATTGCAAATCAATAACTCCTTCAAACATCATAAATTTGATGGTATTTGATGTAGAATATCAACTATTGACCTACATAATTTGACCTCAATAGGACACTCTTTTTCATATGAACAAAATTAATTATAATGTTGACTAATTCCAATGTATACTTAAAATATAAAATATAATGCATGCCTAATTCCCTACTCCAACAATCTCTCACTTATTAAAACTAAAAAAATACCTCCAAATATATAATAAATATTTAAAACAAATGCATACTAATTCAATTAATACATAATAAAAACAAACTCATCTTTATCAATAACATTTTTTTAAAGTATCAAAGATTTAATAATAAAAGTAATCATTTTAATAATTCCACAGCAAGATTTAAATTTGATGATCGATTTTATTTACCAAACAATTTTTTTATAATGTTTATCGATTTAAAATTACCTTTCAAACCTTATTTTTAAACATATATATATTGAATATATTAAATAATACTTAACTATAATTATATTATATAAAATATTACTATTCATATATTACAACCTCCTTTATTATAAAAAAAAACTCTAAATAATGTCATCAAATTTAGAAATTTAGAAAGTAAGAGTCACTTGAACCTGACTTAAGAGTCATGCCGCCACTTTACTTTCCTAAATTATTCATTGTTTTCGAAATTATGTAATAATAGAATTTGTTTTGTTTTCTAATATTTATATTCTTGAAAGAATTGGTAATTATTGATGCAAACACTTTGACAAAATACATCAAACATATGGTCACATATTGTGTTGATTATAGAATATGTTCAATATTGGTCTATTGAAAAGAGAATATGTTGATTGAAAATAGCTTTAAATAGCTTTAAGATATGGGTATCCATGAAAGCATTATTGAAAGTGATTTTCTATAAAATGTAATTTCAAGTGTCACTTTCAATTGCCATAGCCTTCATAAGAACCTTGCACAAAATTCAATAAAAGGGAATTTATGCACATACTATCTCTTGAATTATTCAAATTATGATTAAGTTTCTTTGTAGCTCATATTGTGTGGATGATAATTGAAGTTCCTTGTAGTTTCCTAAAGGATTTAGAAACTTTTGAGAAAATGTAATTTTCAAGTGTAAATCAAAATCTACAACCTTTGTCAACATCTTTGTAGCCTATGTGAAAATAGGGGCATTGGAATAGGTTATGATAACAACCAAGCACAATAGAAGGGAGATATTTATCGAACTAAAAGAAAAAAAAAAAAGGCATGTGAACTACAAGGCACAAATTCTCTCTTGAATGATTTTGAACAAGTCTAACATGGTCATACTTTTTTCCTTGTCAATTTTAGCCACATGGTTGTCTAGGCTTACCATTCTACAAGTCACTTTTCTTGTATGTCTTTGTTTTTTCCTCTTCTAAATTTCCATGCTTAAAAAAAACTATCCAAAAGTGGACATCATCTTTATTGGCATTTTTGTTAGTTACTATACATTGGAAAAAGGTTTTCGAGGGAAAAAGAATTCAGTAACCTCAACATAGAATGGATATGTGGGTATTGAATAAAATGGTAGGTGGCTAGAGTGCATGCATGCAATTGGATTTAATTTTGCATTTTTCTTGTAAAAAAATTGGGGAAGTTGAGTTTGATATGGTGTTTGACTACATGAATACAAAATTGCATACCAAATACGTGTCATTTAAAAAATATATATGCCGATATCAAAAATCATACAAAGTAATTATTGCATGCCTTGAATAAAGTGAAAGCCTCAATGAGTTGAAATTATTTAGCCAATAAGATTGATGATAAATCATTTTTTGGATATTTCCATTTTAAAAATTTGCAAGTTGACTGAGTCACAAAAATAAATATTTACTTTAGGTAGAAAGCATTCTAATATATGAGTGTTTAATTGGTACATAGAGAAATAACTAGTTAAGTAATTTTGATTACCATAATATTATCAAAAGCAAGTACTAATAAACACACTACTATTTTAAACAAGGATTACCTACTTCACACCTTAACCAATCACACAAGGTTATTAGTCTCATCTATTGAAATTGTAAGAAGCCAATTCTTAATAGGCTTACCTACAGTGCAAAATTTCTTTTTAATTCTCTCATGTAGTTTCCATGAAGAATTGATCACTTGGAGACTAGTGAAATAGGAACAATGTGAATTCAAAAATGATGATTGTCTCTAAAAGTATGTAACACTCACAAACATGTAAGTAAAGTAAACATTTAGACATCAAAATATATGAACATAGATCTATATAAAATAATGTATTCTATAAAGTCTCATCATGAAACTATGTCCTTCAATGTGTTCTCTAAGTTAACCGAATGGAATTAAATAATGAAAGTGATTTACTGAAAGAGAAGATAGTAGAGATACATAGTGCAATGAGTTGCATTATATCTATCACTCATGGAATTATGAAATGTGTCATCTTTGGCACTATTAATGGGTAATTGAAAGTCAAGAAATTGAAACATAAGAGGGAGAAGAACCACAATGATGATGCTTTGAGGAAGGCTACTTTTAAAGATGTTGAGGATACCTGGAAGAATGACTTGGACCTGCTCAAGAAAGAATGAAAAATCATTAATAGTGCTAAGGATTAGTTCTCCTTGTTGGATAGATTTTCTTTCTTTTTTTTTATTTGGTTGTCTAGGGCCTATGTAACTATGTCTATGAGGCTTGCATGTCATTTTGGTTTTAGTTTCTATGATTTTTTTCTTTATGTTTAATGTTTTTTTCTGGTAGGCTTGTTGGACTTTATCTTTGCTTGAACTGGTGGGCCTATAGGCCTTAGTATTTGTTTTGTTGTTTTATTCGAGATCAAGGCCCTTACCCTTCTCATCTAATAAAAAATGTTTAACAAGATGCAAAGAATTGAGAAATCATATTGTTGATGCAAAAAATTGACAAGGTAGCAGCCTTATGGGAAACTTAGTTAATGGGGGGACCAATTGCGCTAAATTAAGTGACCTCCAATTTTTTAAAGAAGTCGAATTCTTCTATAATTGGGGTTTTGCAATGGGAAAAGGAAGCAAATATAAAAAAATAAAGATCTAACTAAGTCAATGCGCCAAGATGTAGATGTAGGCACGATAAATCTATCTTTTGGATGAGATTTAAGGGCTCATTTAGCAATTTGTTAAGTCCCAGAATAACAGAAATCAAAGATGAAAATATGATTAATTTATCCACTGACATAAAATAACTCTCATACAAATTCACTAAAAAGAAGAGTCAAAGACATGGTCTAAATCAGTAAACTCTTATTGAAATCATTGAAGTTTTGTAGATAAACTACACATTATAGTAATAACACAGTATAATGCTTTATCAAATAGCCAAGAAACAAAAAGGATTCAAACAATGGAATAGTCTGTGAGTCTTATACAATAATCTAAAAGTAATACAAAATGCCTGGTGTCTTTTCATAATTTTTTTGTATATTCTGAACTCATTTTTGAAAAGAAGAAGCAGTATATATAAGAAAACAATCCCATAGCTTGAAATCCAGTAACAAAAAAGATTCTTTCATCATGAGCATTGATGCCCAGAGAAATGATTTCCCTAAACCATTGCAACCAAAAATATTTGAGCCATAGAACACAGTCACCCTCGAGCCAAATGCATCTCCTACAAATGATGGCAGTGGTCCTAGTGTATAAGTAGCAGAACCTCATGCAGACATGTGTCACTCACCCATGAAGTTAGTTATGACACGTTGCAATATGGTGGGGCTTGTTTCTCACTCTTTCCTTCCCTTCAATGAAATCCCCTTGAATAAGACACATGGAGAAGTCTTCATTGCTAGCACTGACTGTGGGATTTTCCAAAGGTGTACGTGGAATGATGCTATGTGGCATGTGGACGGGGCTTGATTGAGAAGAAAAGGAAGCAGGATTTTAAATGCCAACGTTGCTGACATGTGGAAGCATGACAAGGAACACCAAAGAAATAGAGGGAATCCTTTCGAAGAGCGCACAACGAACATGTGGTGGCAGCGAGTGAAGTTCTTTAAAAAGGGGTCGGGGAATATTCAAATGTATGGGGCGTAGGCTATAACTAGCAAAATACAAACAACTCGAGGGGAGCTCGAGGAATTTTATATCCACAGCTTTTAGCGACTATCAAGGGTGTTTCGCCTGTAGAACAAGGAACCCAAAAATTTTTGGTTTGAAGACCAAAGCATTATCCATCAGGCGATGCAATTAGAGCTTTGAGAGAGCAGTTTGCAGAGGTAGCCAGTTGACCTCAAATGGTGTCAATATATCATGTAGATTCTCTTGTGCTCTGTGTAGGTTGATCACTTCTTTGAATGGTAGCTTCGTGGATATCCTAGCCCTAGACTTGAGTTGAAAGAGCATCTACGCTATCTGATGAGTGACATGCTCAATATCCTTGGCAGTAGGGGGTTAATTGAAGCTCTAAAAAGCAGATATGTCCTACTGCTTCTCAATATTTGTTGCAATCTACTCTGTTGTGTCCACCGAATCATTAGAAAGAAACGGGGAGGGAAAGCCCATCTGAGTTAGCTGGGAGAATTTCTCCCACATGTTGTTCATAGTTTAGCCCAATGTGGCAGCACACACGCTAGCATGGAGGATGGCTATGTGGCAACTGATGAATTCTTTGGTTGTTTTGGCAGATGACTTTCGGTCCTCAATCCCCACATTTACTAAGTCCTCATTTGGCATCGTGTACAACTTATCCAGTAATTTTCCCACCACAGGGACCTTCTCCATGATGAATTGTGGGAATCGCTAAATCGTTCCAAGAACCTCCCTGCCTTTGTTGCCTCTGCCATGCATTGGAGCATTAGCTAAAGAGATAGACACAAGGCCTTGACCTTTTCCTAGTATGAAATATATAGTCACTGGGCTACTTGAAGGGGGTTTGACTAGGTAGTAGGGGGTTGGGTAGGATTCTTCAAAAGCCTAATTTTCGCATCCCTTGACCCGAAATCCTATGACAGTTTTGTAATTTTCTTGTCTGTAATGGAGAGTTGTTCCTATAGGGTTCTCAAATCGGCAAGCCATTTTTCTTCGACCTAGTATTTATTTGTTGATTCCCTTTCGAGGGAAAGCTTCACCTCCTAGATTTACTTCTCAAATTGAGACTATTGGCTCTCAAAGTCTATGTATTTTTGTTGCATTCTTTCCTCTAATTAAGCTCATTGATGCTGAAAATCCTCATTCTTTCATTGCATCTCATGCTTTGCCCTAGTCAACTGGTCCTCTAATTCTTGTTTTTTCTACTACAGTTCAACAACCAGGTTGGAATCTTGGGCTTGGAACTTTGTGAATTCCCCTTGGAGTCTAGCTCACTTTGGCTCCACTTGCTATGACATGCGCAAAAATTTGACATCACTTGCCTTGTCCTTCGCCAGTAGGACTTCAATCCTCTCAACATTTTTTATCTCCTCTTCCTTCTTCAGTTGGCGACTGGACTTAAGGAAGTCGATGGTCACCACTCATTTTGTCTCCTCCATGAGCTCAACTTTATCTTGTGGTCAGGATATGCTCAGATCGAGTCCCATAGCATAGATGTTGTAATTCCTAGGTCACATCTCTCCTTGCGGTTTGATGACGGTTGGATGCATGGTTGCAAAATGCAGCGATTGTTGAGCTTCATTGAAAAGTGTCTGCACCTTCGGCTCTGCCAGCCTTTTAGCATCCTTGTCCCTTTGCTTCTGGATCTTGAGAGCCCGTGCTTGTTTTTTTTTATCACCCTCTAACAAAAATTCTATTGGGGACCTAATGAGCTCGCTTGTGAAGGGTGCACCACAAGGAAAAGAAAAAGGGAATGAGAGGATAGTGGTTCTGACCAATTTCTTCCTTGGAAGAGAGACTACTAGTGGAGAGAATGGGGGAATATTCCAAGGCCCTATCTGTGAAGCAGCAGGAGGACTCATGAGAAGTGGTGGCGGTAGTAGAGACATGGTGGATTCCATCTGTTGGGTGAACTGGGTCGGGGCCGATACAGTAGTAGCAAGAGGGGTATTAACATCGGCTGCAGATTGGGCTCTAACAAATGGTGGAAAGGACCATGGAGGAGTAAAGGTTGATTATCCCACTTGGGAGAATTGGGAGAAACCTCCTGCAACCATTGCAGGAGAAGTAGAGAAGGAAAGTCCAACACTTGAAGTGACAGGCAACGTGGAGATAGCACGAGGAACCAAAGATTGTGAAGCAAGAAAATATGGAACGAAAGATACTTGAGTTGTGGAGGACTCGAGTTCATGGCTCATTGCGAGCTCTTGTGAACCCTCTCCAAAAACTACATCTGTGTATTGCCTTTTGTTTGGTGGGGAATTTTCCACCTCTATGACCTTCGATGGTGGTTTTTGGGAAAATCTAGGTTTTTTCACGGCTCATGTACGTGTCTTTGAGGATCTTGAACGTGATATATTCACCTGCAGCTTTGAAGTAGTTATGTTAGGCTACACCACTGCTTGTCTAGTTTTTTGTGCTAGGGCCATATTCACTTCCTTTTCCTTCTCCTTCCCCTTCCCTGTATACTTTTCAGCTTCCTCTAGGTCTACATCCTCATCATTGCTTGAGTCGATATCATCATGCCCTATGTTCCATAGAGTATCAAATCTATCATCTAGGTTTAAGTCTTGTTAAGGGGTATCACAGCATTGGATCTCTTGTCGATAAATCCAGAAATCCATAATCTTTTCCTCACTCCAGTTGAAATTCTTGACCAAATAATTATGAAGGGTGGCCCCCATTTGATACTTCTCATTAAAATTTGTTGAAGGGAAGTAGAATTTGAGCCATGGTAGCCTCCTATCCTATGTAGGAATGTGAACCGTGTCAACCAATAGATCATCCTAATCTTCCAGTGGATTCTGTCACGTTTCCCAGTAAGGTCAAGGGCTGTGAGTTACCCAAATGTTTGTGCCTCCCAAGTCATTATCATGGTTATATTTCCATTTTTCGCAAATCCATACTAGCCCCTAATGAGCCAGCTTCTCCTCTAGCAGCTTATGTGTCTACTTATTTTCCATAACCACTATTCTAAAGTTTAATGGGCAGAGGAAAAATCATTTCTTCTTGGCCTTCCTTCTGAAAAAGGTACAATCAATAATTGACACTTGCCAGAACATCTCAAGGGCCAACACCTGATCTATGATGCATGTCGGAAGCTAGAACAGTTCCTCGATAAAGCCATGCATCTGAATTAATGTGAAATCCTCTTCGGGAAACCAGTCGCATCTCAAATTGAAACTCTGCATCCACCTAGTTTGGTCGATACAAAGCCAATAAAGATTTCCATCCTCACTCAAGTCTTGCATAATTGGAGTCAAGAAATAATTTGAGAATGCATAATAGTCATAAGTTGTGGAGAGGAGAGGATTCCATATAGAAATAGGCCTTCTTATCCCTTTTTCATCAAAAATAGCCAACCTCACATGTTTTTTGAAGAAGTCAGGGTTATGCTGTAAAAACATATGGGCAAGGAGAGAGGGAAATCTAAACTTATGTTGTGTTCTGTATTCCTTTATTTGGCTTAGTATTTCCCCGATGATGACTTTTGCAAAGTCATACTGGATTAAGGAATGTTGTATTCGCAACTGAAACCCTAGACCTAGCTGAAACTCCTGAACATACCTATCATTGTCCAGGCCGCAAACAAAGGCCATCATTGAGAAGGCATCATGCATGTCTACGGGGAAAGCATTGTGCGTTGTTGAAATCTGTGGTGGATTTTTCATATCTTCCCTAGGCCTTTTGGTTTCTTTGTTATAAAAATCCAGAGCAAGATCTCTACCTCTCCAATATTTGTCTGAGCCTTTTCCTGGAGCGAATTACTCCATCATTTCTACTCTAGAGCCCCTTTTGATAGGGATTCATAGCATATCCTAGATAGCTTCCACACATATTACAACTCTTAGCTCTCGACCTTCAATGGTGTTGGTATCTGGGTTGAAATGCTTAATGCCCTCATCGACTAGCTCTGGGCAATAATGTACAAAAGGGACCATATATTGTGGAATCCTGGTCACTATTCTTCTTCATTCTCTCACAAGCCACCTCCCTAAGAGTATTAGGGTTCTTTCCGAGGATGGGATCATGAATGTTATTCCATTCTTCCTTTATTTAGCTCTGATCCCTGTGAGTTTTTTGCTTTTATGTGGCCTGCGTGTGAATCCACTTCGGCTTTTCTGGTATCCTAGGTGAAGCATAAGAGGTATCACTGAAAAATATTTTCCAAGGGTTTTGCAAGCATAGTGTCAAACAAGCTTTACGTTGTCTCTCCTTGCGCTTCAATCTGAGGATTTTGGGCCATTTTCCTTCTATTGTGGATTTCTGTGACACTCAAAATTGCTGCAATTTACTTGTGTTCTTCAGCAATTCTACACTTGAAACTTCTTGCATTGGATTATATGTACTCGGGAATTTTTCACAATGCTTATTCCTTCGCATGCAACACTTAGCTTTTTCCTAGCTTAGAGTGGTAGATGATCATTGCCTTTCTACATTAAATTCGGCATGTACTGCCAGCTCCTTTGCTTGCGCGAAATGAAATTCTTACCCTTTTAAAAAATAAGAATTCATAATGACATTTAGTAATCATGTTCTACAATGCAATCTTCTTGGGAAATTGAGCCAATGATTGAAGGCACATAAACCTTCCGCATGCTTGGCAATTAATTTCCTAAAAAGAATGATTAGGCAAAATATGCAATGAGTACTTGAAAAGATTTGAGTTCATCCTTGGAGTTTGAAAAATACATGCAGCATGACACCTCAGCACCAAGTCATCCAAGTGATCACTTGGGATTGCCACCAATTTGTGCTACTTAATTACCTCTTCTTAATTTTGCATACATCAATTCGTACATGGCGAAAGCAACTAGGTGGGAAATTCGAGTAGGATATTGGTTGGATTTTTGAGTTAATACTCAATTAGCATCATGCTTATGGCACATAGATACCTCAAATATTTCTATAAATAGACCCCAAGACAACAAAAAAATCACACTTAGCAATTGGGAAGAATTGGTATTTGGTAGTTAGGTAGAATTAGCATTAAGCAGTCGGGTAGAACTAGCATCATGAATGCTCCCATTAGGCTAGTTAGCAATAAGTCATAGATAGCTTCCTTAGGTGAAATTTCTAACAAGTGCCTGAAGCGAATGACAAAAAATAAGCACTCATTGGCTATCAAAGTAATGAAGTGGGTGTTAGGTCGGGATTGTGTAGAGTATGAAGATAAATACAGGGTCAATACCAACATCTGCTCACTTTGTTGCATCTTTGCTTGATATACAGGTCCCTAAGCAATTGATTCTTCACCTAGCACTGGAAATCTTCCTGAAGTGGTACCTTGGTGACCTTGAGAGATTGTAGCAAATGCAATGCATGGCCTAGGTATTTTGATAGTGAGTGACCTCCGCAAACATATCGAAGAGGATGTAGTGGTGCCCTGGATTCCATTTCTGAGCAGATTCCACATTCTAACTATACCATAGAAAAAAGGAAACTTGCTTGATTTGGGGAATAATTCATGATAAATTAGACTTAATGATTCCTTGATTTTTTGTTGTGAGGTATTTTTCACATCCATGCTAGGTCTTGGACCCTTGCAAATTGAATAAAATACATTTAGCGATGGCTTGTAAAGGTATTGTAAAGGACTTTCATGCTTTTCTATACTTAATGAACCCATTATATCCCTAATTCAACATTATAAAATGTGTTTAATAACATTATCACAACAATCTAAAAGGCTTGTAAAATAAACTTAATGATAAACTAGTGTTGTAATGTGTCTTGCACATTGACATTGGTTCTTGTGCCTTCCTAGGCTATGTAGGCCTCATTTTAGTGTTGTAAAGTTTATTTAATCACACTTTCACATTGAATTATGTGTCTCAATTCCCAATTATTCTTTACATCATCATTAATAGGCCTCTATTACCCCATATTGTGCATCCTGAGGCAATATTTGATGAAATAACTGACATAAACATCATATAAACCTTATTTTCTCATCTCCTAAGAATCCAGTTGGCAAAATGGCCCAATTGGGACTAATTCACCACCTATGGTGAATTAGTCCTTTCCAGGTGGGACTGATTCACCCAAGTGAGTCCCATTTGGGTCAATTTTGACCTTTGAGCAGGGAAAACTAAAATTTAAGTTTATTATTTTCACATGTCGTCCTTAGGGATCTAATTTACAGGCTAATAAGGTGGATTTCCTATAAAAATAAGTCTTTAAACCCTAATCAACATCTCTCTTAACCATTCTTCATTATTTATCCATCATTCTTCCATCTCAAGTCAAACAAGTTAGGGTTTCATCGTTTCAAGTCATTAAGATAGCAATTTTCAAAAATTCAAGGGAAGATTCTTCATGTTTTATTGTAGACATTCAAGATAAAGCATCATGGAAAGGTAATGAACTCCATTATTGCATTTTTAATTACCTAAAAGGGGTTTAACCAAGGTAAACCCCCATGCCCTAACATTCACCATTTCTCTCTCTTGTCTTGTGTGTTTGTAGATTTAGACATCTTGGATGATTAGAAACCATTAAATATTGCATTTCAGAGTTTTTTAAGTCTTCTCTTCATTGAATAAGTCAAAATATCAACAAAACTCACTTTTAGGTTCAGAAATCAGAGTTTCAGAAGCACACCTGAAGAAACAAAAAGTGCAAACTAAAAGCTCTAGATTCCACTTTGAATATTCATAAATTCAAAAGTGGACTCATTCTCCATGGGTGGAAAATGAGTCCCAGTTCTAGATCATTTTTTGTTTTCTGCATTTTTAGATACCCTTTTGTCTAAAACAGGTTTCGAAATAGTTTTACAGACTGGGACTGATTCGCCCAGAATGGCGAATGAGTCCCACCAGGCCTAAAAGTCAGCATCAACAGCATTCCAGAAGCAATTTCTAGTCTCCATCCATATTCTAGGTGCACACTTTTAGTCCCATCTATTTTTATTCAGTTTTGTTCACATTTCTAAGTGTTTTTGCATTACATAATGTGTTTTCAAACAAGTTACATTTCCTAGGTTTTGCATACTTGATCAATCAATTTCATCATGTAGTTTCATTTATACCATTTCATTTAGTCTTAACTTCATCATTCATTCCTTAGTTTGAGTGAGCCGCCTAGATTTTGTGGTGTGGGATCTATCTCTTTCCATTAGGTGAAAGACCCTAATTATGCAAAAGAGACAGCATTCCATCCATCAAAAATATTTGGTTCATTTTGGTGAACCTTCTTTTCAAATAATGTATTGACTAATTTGGAGTCTTTCATCATCATAGATCTAGCTTGCATTGACCTTGCATGATTCATTTGCATGCTAGGTGTTAAATTTTGCATTCATAACAGGTGCATTTAGGTTGCATTGTTGGCATCTAAATTCATTTAAATTTTTTGAAATTCTGCATTTTTAACTTAGGTCTACATCATAGCACTTAGAAACCATAAAAATCCCTCAAAAAAAATTGAAAATTCTAAAAAATGTCCACACTAGGACTCATTTGCCACCCTAGGTGAATCAGTCCCTTTTGACCCCTGAAACTACCTTTTACAGAGTTGAAAACCCTGTTTTCAAGCTTCTGTTTGGTGCCATTTCCTAGCTATATCAATTGGTTGCATTTCTGTAACATGCATTTAATCCAATCTAGCTTAAATTAGCTCATTTCATGCATGGTTTCAATTTCAAGTTTACATTCTCATCTTGTTACATATCATAATCAGTCAATTGCCATCTTTCAAATCTAAAAATTGCATTCTTGTTTTGCATCTTTGCTTTAACATGGTTGCATTTCAAGTTTGTAGAATAACCATCCCATCATGTTTTCATTAAAAAAAATTATATTTATTATCTTGCATATTCTCTTTTTAGATCTTATTGCATGTTGTAAGAGAATTTTGTTAAATGCATATGAATATAAAGTCCTTTCCCCTCTCTTTTTGTTCATCATAGATCCCTCTCCTAGTTCCCCTTTAGTGGATGGGGTTAGTCTAGTGAAAAAAACCTTGGATAAGCATAACACTTACATTTGTTCTTCTCCTATTTTTTCTCCCACTTGCGAAGAAGAGATTATACTGTTAGAAGAACCAATTGATGAGAGTTTTGATAATCTAAGTTGTTTCTCTCCTCTTACCTCTCCTATTAGACATAACATTACTAAAAAAGAGGACATCACACTAAGTAATCATGACAATCAGACAACACAACATGAAGATGAGATCATAGACACATTTCTAGACATCACCTTACCTAGTCTCCATAATCATGATATTCAAAAAATTTCTTCTCCTAATATCCCTCCTCGATGCAAAGAGGATAGGTTGGTGTTAGAAGATATACCTATACAAGATCATGAGAACATTGCCCCTACCTTCCCTAATGTCCCTATCTTATGGGAAGATCTATTTTAAAATCATAATGGTCCTTCTCTTCATACCTCTCCCACTTTTTATGAAGCTACTTTGCAAATTTTGACCTTAGATGAACATATTACAAGCTCTCCTAGTAGGGTCAATAATATGGAACAAGAGAATAAGACCTTACAAACAACTATCAATCGAATAGAGTCTTCCCCTAATCTCCCCATTATCAATAATCACACACATTCCACCATTCATAACTCCCCTAGTCGCGATGAAGTTAATTTGAATGAACCAAGCCTTAATTTTCAATAACATGAGGTTTTTTGTTCTCCTAAACACTCTCCTTCTAGGGGGAATATCATCATAAAAGGAAAAGATAACATTGACAATCATGATATTATACCCTTCAAAGATAATGTAGACTCTCATTCGCCAAGGGATGTTAATATTATTCAACCTCAACTCATCCTTTATCCCCCTTCACACAAACAAACTCAACACAAACCTGAATTCACCCTCTACCCACCTCTAAATAATATGTTGCAGTAACCAAGTTATAATACCGTTGCTCATACATATAACACTCGAAATAATCCATCACCACCACAATCAAACCCAACTTCTTTACATTTTCCAAATTCTATACTACCTAGTGCCCCTTGCTTAAGGGAGTATGATCTTGTTGAACAACTTCAAAGTACTCCTGCAAAGATCTACCTTTGTGACCTTCTTCAAACTTTACCTACCTATCACACTATGCTTCAAACAACCTTGCAACAAGTTCCTATCCCTTCTAATATACAACCACATAATATCGCAGCCATAATTCAAGCCATAAATGTTGACATTGTTTTCCACCAAAGCGAACTCATCCCTTTGGAAGTGCAAAAACAAAATGAATCTTTCATGATCATTGCTCAATACAATCGAATAGGGATAAAGCGAACCCTTATTTAAAAATGGCTCGGCCATTAATGTGTGTAGTGTAAACCTTTTGGATAGGCTTCATGTGGATAAGTCAAAAATTCAACCTGAATCTTTATCTATTAAGGGATTTGACAATGTCGAAAAGACATCACTTGGTGTGATCACTTTACCTATTATAGTTGGAGAAGTCACATTGAACACAACAATCCAGGTTATGCCTCATGATCTTTCATATAACCTTCTTCTAGGGAGGTCGTGGATTCATTTAATGAATGGTGTTCCTTCCACTCTTCATCAAAAAATGAAATACATCTACAACAACAAATTATACACCCTTGACGCTGATCATGAGCCTTATAATGTCTTGCAACTTGAGAAAACTGCAGAGAACCCCTTGAACACATTAACACCAACCACACAAGTGGAACCCGCACAACAAAAAGACAAACAACAACATATTGAACAAGTAACGATGTTATCAAAAGATGATTAGGGTTCCTTGGATTTCGAACATGACTCAGACAATCTTTCAAAAGAATCCACCTCAACCACTTTAGACAATGAAGCAAAATACACAACAAACTTTGAATAACTTAATCATGAATGACAACCAACTTCAAAAGTAATGAAAAAGATTTATGGATGAGGTTATGAACTTATGAAACAACTTGGCTATAGTGGAAAAGGTTGTGGTGCTAACAAGTAAGGTATCTACAACCCTATCAATCCTAACACACAACAAATAGCTCATGGTCTTGGTTGTTTCCTATTTTAGAAATCGCCAAGCCTTCCCTCAACATTAACACTCTTACACAACATTCTTCTAATCCAACCTTAATTGTAAAGCATCCTGAACTGATAGACACTAGCGGTCTTGATTGTTCTCCTTTACAAATCATCCAATAACTAAATACACCTTCACTTTATGTCAATGTCATCTCAAAAGAAACCAATGATTTACATTCGATAGATTTTCCCTCCTCCTACAAGAGTGAGAAAAACTCTTGAAATCTAGATGTGATATAGGGGGATTTGCTACTCATGATTTCTCTTCACTGAGAGAGCCTCACAGGGAAAACTACCCTATATCACCTCAATCGAATAGTGGTGAGAGTTCTGGAATTTGAAAGAGCAGGTCACAAAGGTTTTTTAGACAAACTAACATGCTCTCGGCCAAAGGACGTCAACATAGAAAGCGTACGATAGCGTGGTGTGCTGGTGCCTCAAAGGCATGTTGGCATCTCATAGGGACCAAAAAGTGAGTTTATCTCATAAAATAGCTAAGTGACTACTTCTATCTAATTGCTTAGAACTTACAAAATATAGTAAAATAGAAGAAAGTGATAGAACTGAGACAAAGAAGTAGAAATGACAAAGGTAAGGAGAAGAAAGGAAAGAAATACTTACGACCATGAGAGTGATGAAGCTTCCAGCTTGTGAGTGTCTTTGATACCTGCACACAAGAGGAAGAGAGAAATTGTTGGGGTTGTAAATGGGACTGCCTCAATCAGACCCCATTTTGGTGTTCACACCTCCATAAACAGCCAGATAGATAGAAATGAAGTAAAGAGTACTAAAGCACTACAAAACAGTGTTATGCTACTCAACCAAGTAATAGAGGAGAGGAGTGAAAGCTTACCACCTCCACCAAGAGCACTGAAGGCTAATGGGGGAGAAAATGAGAGGAACTCAAGGCTCTACTGCAATGTTGTTTTGTTCCACACTTGCTCTACCGACGTGGTGCAGTGTTGATGTTGTTGCTATGAAGTGTAAAGTGAATGCTTTGAGCTATCAAGAGTGAGCTCAATGCTTGGAAAAGGGTGATTTGAAGCTTGTAAGAGTGAGAGTATGAGAGCCAAGTCTGTCCAAGATTTCTTCCAACCTCCAAATGCAAGTTGAAGGATTGAATATGAAGGAATGAGGAAGAAAACAGCCATACTCGATTCGGTCGGTCGAGGAGGGCATTACAAATCTACCCCTAATGGAGAGTGTAATGCCTCTACAGGCTCCAGACATACGAATATGTCAGGGATGTAAGTGTGTCACGCAGACGTCTATGTGCCACATGAGCATCCCCGATAGAAATGCCTCCACTGACACTCAAAACAAGTGCCAAGTGTGATACAAGCAATGGTCTTAGGTGGAATTAAGCCCTCGACTTTGGTTTTCTAAAGTGGACAAGGGAAAAAGGTGAATTGCACATGGGTATGTGCAGGATCATCATGGAAAAAACAGGCCCTTAAGTGGCAAAAAATTTAGAAAAATCAGAGTTAGGCAACTTGGCGTAAAAATTTGAATAAGTTATCTATATTATTTCAAAAATATGTAAGAATAGAATTTGTAGCAAATTGAAAGTAGTTTCTAAACCTGGTTTATTTAAAAATCTATTTGGTGAAAATTTGAAATTTCAATGCAAGAGTACTTAAATTTCAGGGAAAATAAAAGTAGGTGTCTGTCTGACCACTAACCACAATAAAATGATAATATTTTTTTATAATATTTAGATATAAGTAGATGAATCATGTCTCGATGTGATATATTTTTGTAATTTTTTCCAAGTAATAATTAATTATGAATTTTTATTACTTTTAAAAAAAATAAAACTTGTATGTCTAACCACCTTAACTTGGTCAAAACTTCATGATATTCATTTTTTTTTAATCCTATAGTATGTGAAGCATAGAATGTGACGATGTTTCATTCAAAAATGTGATACCGCTTTGAAAGCTATAGATGTTTTCAATCACCATCAATCAGACTTTAGTTGTAATTCAAATAGAAAATAAATAATAATTATTTATTAAATTCAAAGTAAAGCATAATTTATATTGGTGGAAAGCTAAGAATCTCCTTTAAAAACCCTTTTCGTTTCATCAATTTTGGGTAAAAAATAGTCATCAGCCACATACCCTACAAAAACCCATCATATTGCCACTTTTTGGCCCATCATGATCCTGCACATACCCACATAGGGTGCAAATTCGCTCTTATACATTTTGTCCCCACTTTAGCGAGCACTAACACTGATGAGTGTTGGGTAAAGTAGATCAATAAAGGGTAGGGTTAGAAATGTATATCTGAAAGTCGAGGAAGTAGATAATACATTAGACAAGAAGAACCTATAATAGATAGCATCATTAGAGCATAAAAAGCTAAAGGTTTTGAGTCAGCAAAGTGAAGAGACCTCAATGTAAAATGTTTTCTTTGAACTATGTGTCGCCCCCAAATAATACATGAAGAAATAGAAGCATACACTTAGGATGAAGAAGATGCAAATATTTGATCTAATATATATGAGAGAGAAGAAAGATAAAAAGCACGTGGTGAAAGAAAAACCCTCTCAGGAGTAAAACCTGCACCACAAGCAAGGTGATAAAAGCAAACCCCACTCAAGGAGGAAACCCGTATCACCAAAAACCGTGTGGTGAAAGAAAAACCCACTGAGGAGTAGAACCCGTGCACCACAAAGAAGGTGATAAAAGAAAACCCTGCTCAAGGAGGAAACCCGTATCATCGAAAAGCGTGTGGTGAAAGCAAAACCCACTCAGGAGTAGACCCTGCACCACAAAAGAAGGTGATAAAAGCAAACCCCACTCAAGGAGGAAACATGTATCACCAAAAAGCGTGTGGTGAAAGCAAAACCCACTCAGGAGCAGAACCCACACCACAAAAGAAGGTGATAAAAGAAAACCCCACTCAAGGAGGAAACCCGTATCACCAAAAAGTGCCTCACAAGCCCATAGATCTACAAGGAGGCATCCCCCAAGATCTCTCACATGGAAGAAGCTGAGAAAGTGCCTTACAAACCCATAGACCTGCAAGGAAGGTGTCCTTCAAGAACTCACGCATGAAGGAAACCCCAAGAAGCGGACTCCACAGAGTTAGGAAGCGGTGACATGTCTACCTGCATATAGAGCATGTCTAAAGCATCAATACGTCTACCCGCAGATAGAATGCATCTAAAAGTGGTGACATGTCTACCTGCAGATAGAACATGTCTAACTATCGATACATCTACCTGTGGATAGGACTCATCTAAAAGCAGTGACATGTCTACCCGCAGATAGAGCATGTCTAAAGCGGCAGATCACGCAGACCATATAACTTTCAAAGGGATCCCTCAGGAACCCAACATAAGAAGAGGGGTCCACTCAAGGGACGCTTTGTTCAAAAGGAGAGGTCTAGTTAGGCTACCCCCAAGCTAGATGTGAAATAATTTATTTGAGATAAAAATATTTCAAAGGAGGTCCCTCGGGAGCCCTTCAAAAGAGAAAAGGGGTCCACTCAAGGGATGCTTCATTTGGAAGACATGGCGAAGAGAGGTGTCCTTAAGGACACACATCTCTGAAATGAGTTAGCACTGCCCCCAATGTATAGGGGAGGATAACTATGCAAGATACTTAGAGCATGTAGGATAGAGGTAAACCTTGATATCACTTGTCATGCGAAGTAAAGGCAAGTGCATCAATCAAACGGGATTTTGATGGCATCTAAATCATGAAGTTGTTGAATTTTTTCTTGCAAGGATTTACATTCACTAGTGGAATGACCAAGCACTCAATGGTATGCACAGAAAGGATGTTTCATTTTATCATGTTTATGATATTTCTTGTGAGTAAGAGAAGGAAGAGTTCAATCAAGCAGGCTGTAAGAAGCCTCAACAAGATATGCTCTTGCTTAGATAAAGAATGAGGAGTGAGAAGCAACCCTTTCTCTTGCGGAGAAAGGTTTAACTTCTCACAAGAAGAAGAGGAAGGCACAAATATAAAATAAAAAGGAGGATTATCTCCATAGAGAGCATCATTCCAGCAACGGGGATTATGCTTCTTGTAACATAGATTTTAGGACTTGAAATGCTTGCTCTCTTCCCAAGTTTTTCACCTAGAAAGAGAGAGATTTAGATCCTAAAATGCTAGATGTACATTCAATTAAGGACATGTGTGGTGTAATATGATGAAATATAACTATTTACTAAATGCAATTTACTAATTAAGATAATCCAAAATGCATGCAAAACAAAGATTTATGGCTTGTTTGAAAACATAGTGTGATATGCAAAAACTATGAAATATGAAGAGATAGAAAGAAATATGCAAAACAGAAAGTACAGGGTCAAATCTGAGTGCACCCAGATGATGTGTGAGATTTCTAGAATGTCTAGAATGCTGATCAATTTTTTTGATTTTTCACAGTTGGACTCATTCGCCAAGGGTGGCGAATCAGTCCTTTGATTGGTGAAAAAGTGTCGGGAGCTAATTTCTGACAGTCAGGAGTTGATTTCTGACAAAATGAAAATTTCCAAATTTCAAGTGGGACTCATTCGCCAAGGGTGGCGAATCAATCCTCCCCAAGATTTATGAAAAGTCAAGGGTCAACACTACTACTCCAAAGCTGGTAATGACTGAACATCAGGTTGTCGAGGTCAATTCTGCAAAAAATGGGCTGAAAGTCACTCAAATTGCATGAAAAGATGATGAATTGACTTGAAGAGCCTAGTTGACTTGGAATCCACTTTTCAACACCTTTAAACCGGTTAAATCTGCAAAACAAAGGCTGCAAAGACACATGCAAAGGGGAAAAATGTTGAGGGATTAGTGAATAGGGGTTTTCCTTGGTCAAACCCCGCTTTAGTAATTAAACTCAATTGAAATGAATGACATGCAATAGCAATTATAAATGAATAACATGGAAGTATTGCAAACTTGCCACATCCTTGAATATTCAAATATGAACTGATGTTAAAAGGCTACTTCAAAGTGCTTGAGAGTGCTTGAATTGAAGATGCAAAATGCTTGAGTGCTTGAATGCTTGAATATGGAGATTGTAGGATATTACTTGAATTAGATGTAAAATGAGGTGAAAAATTCCTATTTATACAAATCTTGTGCCTTAGTATGCATTCATACCTCATCACAGACCGACATGAAGTGAATTTTTAGTAAAATCCTAAAAGAAATTTGAAATATTTTGAATTTGGGGCCAAGGGGGACTCATTCGCCACCCTTGGCGAATGAGTCCCACCTGGGACCCAAAACCAAGTGTCGGGGAAAATGTCATATTTAATGTTGTTTGTCAGAGTAAGACCCAAAAATTCAGTTAATATAAGCATATGAGGGCATAAAAAGACAAAATAAAGCATGAGAAGGGTGTAAATAGGGAAAATATGCCTAGAAAAGTGTGAAATCTAGTTACAAGACTTTACAACACTTCAAAATAGGACTTGTTGATGTATGAAAAGGTGGTTTTTAGGTGAAATGCATTAAATAGAGTCTAGAATAATGTAGAAATGTCTTACAACACTTCACAACACTTTCACAAGATGTCATTCTTTGAGTTTTAGCACCAAAATAAGCATGTTCAAGTCAAGATGCATCATAAAATTAAAGCAACATAGCTCCAAAACTATGAAACAAGGCCTAAAAGACTATGAAAATGGGAAAGGTCCATTTTTCTATGGTACACTTCTTTACATGATCACTATCAACCTTCTTGATAGGACTACCAACATTAACCTCTTTATCAGAAGTGTGATCATCTTCCTCAGAAGGAGGATCAACACCAAGAACATTATAGTTTGTATTCACCTTACCCCGTGATACAGAAGAGCAACCATCTTCAATGGAAGGAGTGAATGATTTCATGAAAAAGTCTAAGTGGATCAGATCGACTTTGTATTCTCCAAAGAAGGATTTTGTAAAGTCTAAAGAACCCCAATCATCACCAAGACATGCGTTCTTTTGAGAAAAGGTAGAAGGAGCACCCTTAGGGCTCCTTGTTTCAAAAGGATCTTCCTTAGGGGCATTTATCTCAAGAGTATCCTTTGTAGGAGGTACTACTGGAGTAAACATCAACACAGTGGAAGATACTAAAGGAATAAGAGTAGGCATAACTGAAGCTTGACCAATAGCCACCATCTCACATAGGTGCATAGCCTCAAGGTCAGCCTTAACTATGACTACTTGATTGTTAGTGATGAAATTGATAGATTTATGTAAGGTAGATGGGACTGCGCCCATACCGTGAATCCACGGTCTACCAAGGAGAAGGTTACATGTTAACTTTTTTGCCATGACATATACAAGGGTAGGAATAGTAACAAGTCCCAATCTCAAAGGCAAGACTATCGTGCCTAGGGATTTTCGACCGACATTATCGAACCCACGGAGGACAAGAGAAGAAGTATTAAGAGAGGATGGGTCAATATTAATCAAGTAGGCAGTAGATCAATACTACACACATTGAGCGTTGAACCAACATCAATGAGAGTAGGTCTAATTCCTATCTTATAATATTAACTATGATCATTAAAGATTTTTCTTGCTTCTATACTTTCAGAGGTGGGAGCTCCTGCAGATAGAACGTAATATTCAGCGAACCCACGCAAATATATGTCATCAACGCATCAACATCTGTTGGCCTAGTGGAAGAAGGTAAGAGGATCTTTCGCAAGACTTCCTCAAGCATACTCTGATAAACCGGGGCAGACCAAAGCAAATCCCACATTGAGATCTTATCCAGAGTAATGCAAGGTTGCTCGACAAGATTGTTACCACTAGGTGCTTTAGTCATAGGTTCAGGAGCTAAAGGAAGACTTGGTTGTTTATTCATATTATTCTCATAATTGTAGGCTACCGCTCTATAAGAGGGATCCTTAGGAAGATCAAGAGATTTACTATCAAATGAAACACCATCGATAGCACAAACCCTTTCAAGAGAAGAACTAGCTAGAGTCACATGAATAACCATTCTCTTAGGCCTTTGATGGGCAGCAGAGACATAGGTCTCATTTACTAAACCATCACAACTAGTAGAATAATTATTTGAATACATATTCTCAACATCAATCCAAATAGGATCAAATGTGGAATAGTTATTTGAATAAATCTTCTCGACATCGATCCAGGGAGAATCAAACGTGGAAGGGAGTTCATCCTGTACTAATGCATCATCTCTAAAAGAGAGCGTATTAGAACAAAGATGAGATTCATCATTCACAAATGCATCATCTCTAGAAGAGAGTGCATTGGAATGGGAAGGAGCTTCATCATTCACAAATGCATCATCTCTAGAAGAGAGTGCATTGGAATGAAGAGAGGGTAGAGTCACATTGAGAAAGGTATCAATGATTTTGTCTTCTTGTAATAAGATTTCCTCCGAAGAAAGAGGAATCTCATGAGAAGGATCAAAGATACCAAGTGACATGGGTAAAGCCAAGTCACCATCACATGTACTAAATGGAGTGTCATTAAAATCCTTAACAAAATTAGATACAAAACTAATAAAAGAAGATATTAGATCCATTACAATATTTTCCAAAGAACAATGTTCTTCACGTCGGGTTCACCAAAAATGTGATATAAGGGGATTCTCTACTCACGAGTTCTCTTCACTCAGAGATCCTCACAGGGCGAACTTCCCTATATCACCTTAATGGAATAGTGGCGAGAGTTCTAGAATCTGAAAGAGCGGGTCACAAAGGTTTTCCAAACAAACTGACAGGCTCTCGGCCAAAGGATGTCAATGCAAAAAGTGGACGACAGCACAGTGCACTGGCGTCTCAGAGGCACACTGGCATCTCGTAGGGACCAGAAAGCGATTTTATCTCACAAAATAACTGACTACTTCTATCTGATTGCTCAGAACTTACAGAATATAGTAAAATAGAAGAAAGTGATAGAATTGAGACAAAGAAGTGGAAATGACAAAGGTAAGGAGAAGAAAGGAAAGATATACTTACGACTGTGTGAGTGATGAAGCTTCCAGCTCATGAGTGTCTTTGATACCTACACACAAGAGGAAGAGAGAAATTGTTGGGTCTATAAAGGGGCCTTCCTCAGTTAGACCCTGTTTTGGTGTTCCCACCTCCACAGATAGCCAGATAGATAGAAATGAAGTAAAGAGCACTAAAGCACTAAAAAACAGTGTTATGCTACTCAACCAAGTAATAGAGGAGAGGAGTGAAATCTTACCACCTCCACCAAGAGCACTCAAAGCTAATGGGGGAGAAAATGAGAGGAACTCATGTCTCTATTGCAATGGTGTTTTGTTCCACACTTGCTCTACTGACGTGGTACAGTGTTGATGTTGCTGCTGTGAAGTGTAAAGTGAATGCTTAGAGCTATCAAGAGTGAGCTCAATGCTTGGAAGAGGATGATTTGAAGCTTGTGAGAGTGAGATTATGAGAGCCAATTCTGTCCAAGATTTCTTCCAACTTTCAAATGCAAGTTAAAGGACTGAATATTAAGGAATGATGAAGAAAATAGCCATACTCAGGTCGGTCGGCCGAGGAGGGCATTACAAATCTACCCCCAATGGGGAGTGTAATGCCTCTGTAGGCTTCAAATGTAGGAATTTTTTAGGGACGTAAGATCACACTGTGTGGATGTTTGTGCACCGCGCGGGCGTCCCCGATAGAAACGCCTCCACCGATGCTCAAAACAAGCACCAAGTGTGATGCAAGCAGCGGGCTTAAGTGGAATTAAGCCTCTAACTTTGGTTTTTTAAAGTGGACAAGGGAAAAAACGGGAATTGCACATAGGATGCAAATTCACTCTTATACACTAAAGAACCTTGCATAGGTATGCCATCATGTACATCTCTTTGCCACCAACAATAGCCACTACTTCTCCTCTTGATCAAGCGGGTATCTTGTTGATCTACTCATCCAAGATCACTTGATCTCTCTCCCTCCAAGAACTCGAAAGAAATTTTATTAAAATACTTCATTATATGCATATCATAGAGTTCATAGTCATTCCACTAATGAATGTAAAGTTTTGAGTCATAAAATACAACATTTTTAGGAGTTTGGCATGCTTCCCTTTGTGGGGCCACCTAATTCCTCTAATTGGTATTGATTTTCACTCTCGCCTATATTTCATCAATCATTTCAACTCACCTTTGTCCTACACTTAGTGGGGGCACAAGATTCAATAGCCTTTTCCTCGTATGTCACTTGTCGTTGACTCTTTTGGCTAGTCGTTAACTTTTCATGAACATATAAGAGAAATCTTGGGACATAGACGATGTACCTTAAGTTGTCTCACATGTGACATATTCCCCTTTTCATGATGTAGCTTTTTAGAAACATATGACTTGGCATAGAGCTTTCCACGTAAGCTCTCATATCCTCTTCTTCTACTTTAAAGAAATTGCTCATGATACTAGTGTTCAAAACCATTTTAAAGTGGGGGCATACATCACCACTCACACTCCATTGTGCAATTTCTTTCTTCTTTTGATGCATCCTTTTCTTGGTAGAGTCATTGGGCTTGATTCCCTTCAAGAGCGTTATAATTTTAACTTATCCTCTCTTGGAGACATTAAGCATAATGTCCCCTAAGATGAGACATTGCAAAAACAAAGAAAAATCTCTTTGAACAATCTTTACACTATTCTACATTAACAATGTCTATGAGTTTCAGCCATATGGAATTTTTTTTACTTCATAGAGCTCGAAACAACATCATCTTCTTTTTGGCAACTTATTAAAGTTATCGGGAGGTATAACTTTGGTATGATTGAGTGGGAATCCCATTCAACGACACGAATTTCCCCATAGCCACCTATGTGTTTGTGAGTGCATACCAACTGGCGTATGTATTTCACATTTTAGGCCTTCTCACCAAGCAGAAAGCCATGAGTTCTGTCACCCCAAAGTGAGTACACATTTCTTTTTCTAAAAAAATAGCCTAGATCTAATCCACAACTAGTTGGACAAATGATTGAAGCTTGATCTACCCTTTTCATTTTCATCTTTCTCTTCTTTCTTGTCCTTGCCATTGCATGATTATGTATCTTAATGGTTTGACTTAGGATCTTCGATCCTCAGGGCTTGGCCACCCCCTTTTATCTTTTTCATTCTTTATCATGTGCATCTGTACACTCAAATCTCTCTTGAATGTCTACTTTAGTGTGAGTTTGAAGCAATTTCATCCTCTCACTAAAGTGGGGGCTAAATTTACCATAGAAAAAAGGAAACTTGCTTGATTTTGGGAATAATTCATGATAAATTGGACTTAATGAGGCCTCTATTTGGTGTTGTGAGGTGCTTTTCGCATCCACGCTAGTTCTTGGACCCTTGCAAACTGAATAAAATGCATTTAATGATGTCTTGTAAAGGTGTTGTAAAGTGTTCTAAAGGACTTTCATGCTTTTCTAGACTTAATGAACCCATTTCTCCCTAATCCAACATTATAAAATGTGTTTAATAACATTATCACATCAATCTAAAAGGCTTGTAAAATAAAATTAATGATAAACTAGTGTTGTAATGTGTCTTGCACATTCACATTAGTTCTTGTGCCTTCCTAGGCTATGTGGACCTCATTTTAGTTTTGTAAAGTGTATTTAATCACACTTTCACATTGAATTATGTGTCCCAAGCCCCAATTACTCTTTACATCATCATTAATAAGCCTCTATTACCCCATATTGTGCATCCCAAGGCAATATTCGATGAAATAACTGACATAGACATCATATAAACCTTATTTTCTTATCTCCTAAGAATCCAACTAGAAAAATGGCCCCACTAGGACTAATTCCCCACCTGTGGCGAATGAGTCCCTTCCAGGTGGGACTGATTCTCCCAAGGTGGGGAATGAGTTCCATTTCAATTTTGACCTTTGAGTGGGAAAAACTAAAATTTAAGTTTATTATTTTCACATGTCAGCCTTAGGGATCCAATTTACAAGCTAATAAGGTGGATTTCCTATAAATATAAGTCTTTAAATCCTAATTTACATCTCTCTTAACCATTCTTCATTATTCATCTATCATTCTTCCATCTCAAGTCAAGCAAGTTAGGGTTTCATCATTTCAAGTTATTAAGATAGGAATTTTCAGACATTCAAGGGTAGATTCTTCATGTTTTGCTGCAAACATTCAAGATAAAACATAATGGAAAGGTAATGAACTCCATTATTACATTTTTCATTACCTTCTTTCATCATTTTGGTTTAATTACCTAAATGGGTTTGAGCAAGGAAAACCCCCATGCCCTAACATTCACCATTTCTCTCTCTTGTCTTGTGTGTTTATAGGTTTAGATATCTTGGAGGCTTAGAAATCATTGAATATTGCATTGAAATTTTTTTTAAGTCTTCTCTTCATTGAAAAAGTCAAAATATCAACAAAAATTCACTTTTAGGTTCAGAAATCAGAGTTTCGGAAGCAAAAAAAGGAAGAAGCATAAAGTGCAGACCTAAAGCTCCAGATCCACCTTTGAATATTCAAAAATTCAAAAGTGGACTTATTCACCATGGGTGGAAAATGATTCCCACTTCTAGGTTAGTTTATGGTTTTCTACATTTTTAGATACCCTTTTGTCTGAAATAGGTTCCGGGATAGTTTTATAGAACTGGGACTAATTCACCTAGAATGGAAAATGAGTCCCACTAGGCCTAAAATTCAGCATCAGTAGCATTCCATAAGCCATTTCCAGTCTCCATCCATATTCCAAGTGCACAATTTCAGTTTCATCCATTTCTCTTCAATTTTGTTCACATTTCTAGGTGTTTTTGCATTACACAATGTGTTTTCAAACAAGTTACATTTCTTAGGTTTTGCACACTTGATCAATCAATTTCATCATCTAGTTACATTTAGATCATTGAATTTAGTCTTAAATTCATCATACATTCCTTAGTTTGAGTGAACCGCCTAGATTTTGTGGTGTGGGATATATCTCTTTCCATTAGGTGAAAGACCCTAATTGTGCAAAAGATACATAGCATTCCATCCATCCAAAATATTTGGTTCACTAACACATGAAGAGAATCACCAAATGGTCACTCGCGCTTGTCATTTCTTGTTGCACTACTACAATGTGGTGCTATTCTATGGTGTAGAGTGGTATACCAACTTAAGGGACTTGGTATATCCTCCCCCATTGGTTGTTGTTGTTGTTGACACCCCTACTCTTGTTCATGATCCTACTAGTCCCATTGATCCTTCCAACAAAGTTGTTCTAGATGTTGTGTCCAATGATGCTCATGTTGTTTTTGTTTAAGACCCAACACTTTTATATGTTTTAAGAATCAATTTGTTTTTTGGTATATACACCTAGACAAGGCTTTTACCATATAGAAAGTTGTATATTTCATAGATATACTTTAAAATTATGGCCTCAATGCCATTTTGGAAGTGTAAAACTAAAGCATATTATATTATCGAATGAATATACTTTTACTAAATTTATGTCTCTTTTTCTTTTTGCAATTTTGCAATATGGGTTCCCTTTCCTCTGCTTCTTTGATTCCCTTTTCAATTTCACACATGGGCTTATTTTCAATTTTCCACATATGGGTTCACTTCTCTGCTTCATGGGTTGCTTGGAAAGACCGACCAAACAAAAAGAACAAAAAGGAAAATTTACAATAACTATATATTTACACAAGCAGAACAATTAATAAAGCTTAATTGAATAATTTTAGGTGGACTCCGTTAACTAGAATCCCCAATGCCTATTTCTCCATATTTTCTAATTTGAATTTGTTGTGTTGCTTGCATTGAATTATTCTAAAGGGCCCTCCCACAGACTATCATTTTTTTTGTGTTGACCAAGCTTTGTAGCTCTCGCGTTGAGCTTTAGCACTAGGTCTTCATATTTGAGGCCCTGGTTTGAGGTTTTCTTGTCAAACCATCTCTTAACCAACTATTGGCAGTTATTCATGGTTGTTAGGGCCTTTTCTCTTTTTCCTTATACTTCCAGTAACTCAGCCAACCGAACCTCCATAGCTCCATTTTCTTCAATCTCTACAGATTTGAGCAATTGTAGTGTAGGAATATCCATGGAGATGGGAAATAATGCTTCCTTCCTGTACACCAATTTGTACGGTGAAGTCTTGAGAACTTGCTTAAGGGTTATGCAGTCTACCTAGAGTGTTGCCCGAAGGTTCTTGTGCCACTTCTTCTGATGTTCTGACCCGATTCTTTTAATGAGTCAGACTAATTTTTTAATAGTCGACTCGGCCAAGCCATTCCCCTATGGGTAGTAATTTGATGATGTTTTTAAGAATATGCCATGCATGAGTGTGAATTGACATACCTTAGAACCTAGGAAAGCCTTAGTGTTGTCAGAGATGATGGTCTTTGGCAAGCCAAATCTAGTTACTAGTCCCTCAAGGAAGTCCACAATCTCCACCTTTGTTGCATTCTTCAGGGGCATGGCCTCAATCCATCTGGTAAAGTAGTATGTGGCCGTGAGGATCCATTTGTGTATGGCACTAGAGGTGGGATTAATCATCCTAAAAAAATGAAGGCCCCATTGCATACAAGGTTCGTCAACCACTATTGGGTTGAGAGGCATTGCAGATTTTTTCCTTCTTGGTGCAAAAAATTGGCATTCCTTGCAAGCCTTAACCAAAGAGTGTGAGTTATTGAATAGCATAGGCCAAAAGTATCCAGTGCACATGATTTTTATGGTGGTAGTCTTTGCAGAGAAATGCCCGCCCATGGGTGGAAAGTGTCAAGAATTTTCCTCACCTGTTCTATGGTGACACACCAAAGTAGAATGCCATTAAAGTTCCTTTTGAAAAGGACTCCTTCGATGAGTGCATATCCATTGTTCTGTAGTCTATAAAATATTCTCTTCTAAGAAGGAAGGCTCGACAGATATTTCCTGGCATGCATGAATTTTACTTGGTCTGCTCGCCAACAGCCTTCGGGCTCAGGCTCGTTTGTTAGAACAAGCTTTGGATGCTCTTCTTTTGCTACCATTTCTTCATTTTGTGCCAAATACTCACATAGTCTTCTCCCTTGGACGGTCTTTGTAGGCTTGACCTCAACATCATATTCAAGGATCTTAGTGATCCAATTGGACCTATTTTTGGTAATTTCTCCTTCCATGATATACTCACGCACACTAGAATGTGTGACATATACAACCACCTTGTTGCAAGATATGAGGTGTCAGAACTTCTTGAGTCCCTTGACAATGGTGAATTCTTTCCTTTCAACAAATTTTTAGTTCGTCTCATAATCTTTTAAGGTTCGGGAGTGAAATTTTATTCAATTTTCTCCCTTTCCTTCATCATCTTTTTGAGTTAGCACAATAGCAATGTTGGATTTGCTACTGAATAAATACATTATAAATTCCTTCAATAGGTCTAGATTTACCAACACAAGATTTGAAGAAATAGCATCCTTAACCTTCTCAAAGGCTTATCTAGCTTCCTTTATCCATTTGAATAATTGATTGGCCTTTTTTAGCATCAGGCTGATAGGTCTAATTATTGCTCCAAAATCATAAATGAATTTGCTCATAAAATTTACCTTTCCTAGGAAGGTTGAACTCCTTTCTTGTTGGCTGGTAGGGGAAGCTCTCTGATTTCTTTTATTCACTCCAGATCAATTGCAATTCCTTCTTTGGACACTACATGTTCCAATAGTTTTCCTTGCTGTACTCCGAAGACACATTTTTTCGAGTTCAGGGATATCCCAAACTCCTTGCACTTTTTGAAAACCATTTTAGGTGATCAAAATGATCATCCTTATGCTTATAGAATATTTTTAGATCATCCAGGTAGATCAAGATAATCTTGTTAATCGATTCTCTAAAAGCAATATCCATCACCCGCTGGAAAGTGGTTCCCGCATTTGAGAGGCCGAAAGGAATTTTTGCATATGCAAATGTTCCCCACTTAGTAGTGAACATTTTTTTTTGTTAATCCTCCTATTTTACCTGGATCTGGTTATAACCGGAGAAACTATCTAGTAGAGAAAACATCTTTGACCCTGCCACTATTTGTAAGATAGACTCCATGGAAGGCAATAGGTAGTGGTCCTTCAGGGATGTTTTGTTCAAGTCCTGAAAGTCAACATATAGGCAAATATCTTTATTCTTCTTCAAACTGGAACCAAGTTGGATACCCATGTATTATGCTCGATCATGAAGACAATCTGGGATTGAATTAGCTTTTTCAGCTCTTACGTCATCAAGGCTTCAATCTTCGGATTTACTGGCCTCTACTTCTGGCAGATAGGTTTTTCTCCTTCCGCTAGCTCTATAGTATGTTGGATGATTTTGGGATCATATCCCTTGAGGTCATCATATGACCAAACCACTACTCCTTCATATTTCTCATAGAAATAAATGAGCCTCTCTTTATCATGATGTGGGACATCTTTTCTAACCTTAAGCTTCCTTCCGTCTCTGATCTGGAGGTCTGCATATTCACTTTTTTCTACTACAAACTTCATCTTCCATTTCTTGCATCATCAAAATCAAATAGATTTTTGAGAGTGACTAGACCCTTTGGAAGCTTTTTGGACTTCAGCTGAATGATTTGTCCATCGTAGGCCTCGGCAACCTTCGATTGGATTTGCTCGGCGAACTCTACTGATTGTTGGATAAATGAGGCAATGTGTTCATCACTTTTGAACACTTGCCAGCTCTGATCATTATATGGAATTTTCAGTTAGACAATCACTCATACAGAGTGTATGTTATGAATTAGGTCAAAAGAAGGATAATATTGAGATCTGATTGCTGCCATCTGATCCGTATCCATATTTTTCTCTCTGGGAACTATCTAGATATTGAAGGCTTCAAATCCATTGATTAGGTCCCAGAATCTATGTCTATAGGATCTCATGCAGACATTCTTGGCTTTGGAGAGCCCTCAGACTTGATTGACCACTAGTTCAGAGTCTCTAAACACAATTATTTGCTTGATTCCCATCCACTCTACAAGGCTTAGACCTTGCACTAGGCCTTCATATTAGGCTTCATTGTTCAAACAAGCGAACTGGAAGTGGAAGGACTAGAGTGTCTTCTCATTGGATGGGGATGTCAAACATATTCTGGCTCCTATGCCAAATTTGCATCTTGCTCCATCAAAGTGCATCCTTCATAGCTCTGAGGCTTGACCACTCTCGGGTTCCTTCCCAACCTTTAGAAGCACTTGATCTTCATCATATATGACATAGATCCCCAACTCGGTGGCATGATATTTGTCGAAAGGATGATCAGTGTCTATATACTCACTCAAGAGGACCTCCTCTAAATATATATGGTCCCCGGTCACTTTTTCATCCTCTAGTAGCTCGGTACAATACATTTATGTGCCATAGAAAATTGGACCCTTTGCTTGATATGGATTAATTCATGATTAAATGGACTTAATGAGGTCTTAATCTAGTGTTTTTAGGCATTTTATGTGTCCACACTAGGTCTCGGACCCTTGCAAATCAAATAACATGTGTTTATTGACATCTTGTAAAGGTGTTGTAAAGCCTTGTAAAATACTTTCAAACTTTTCTAGACTTAATAAACCTATTTCAACATTATAAAATATATTTAAATACATTATCACATCAATCTAGAAGGTTCTTAACTTAAACTTAATGATAAATTAATGTTGTAATGTGTCTTGCACATTCACATTAATTCTTATGATTTTCTAGGCTAGGTGGACATAATTTTAATGTTGTAAAGTGTATTAAATCATACTTTAAGATCTATTTATGTGTCCCAAGCCCTATTTAACATTTACATCATCATTACTAGTCCTCTATTAACCCATATTGTGCATCATAAGACTTTAATTGATCAAACACCTAGCAAGATGGTATTTTAGACCTTATTTCCTATTTCCTTGGCTTCTTAGGTGTCAGAATGGCCCCTATGGGACCCATTTTCCATGAAGGGAGAATCAGTCCCATCCAAGTGGGACCCTTTTTCCATGTGTGGCGAATGAGTCCTATCCGGCCCCCATTTTGACCTTTGAGTGGGAAATAAAGTGAAATTTGAATTAATTTTGTTTCATGTCAGCTTGTGATGAGGTATGAACGGGTACTAAGGCACAATTTTCTATAAATAAGTATTTTTATTATCATTTTATATCTCTAAAAACATCTAACAACTCACTGCCACATCTATTATCATTAATTCATCAACTATCTTTCATCTCAAATCAAGCAACTTAGGGTTTCTTCATTAGAAGTCTTCAAGTTAGCTTTCTAAAGCATCCAAGGGAAGATTTTACATGTTATGTTGTAGAATTTCAAGATCAATCATCACAGAAAGGTAATATATTCCATTTTTGCATGATTCACTCACTTATTTCATCATTTTGGTTTAATTATCTAAACAGGGTTTGACCAAGGAAAACCCCCATGCCCTAACATTCAATAAATCTCTCTTTTCTCTTGTTTGTATGTAGATTTAGGTATCTTGGAAGCTTGTAAATCATTGAAGATCAAGTTGTTAATTCATTCAAGTCATCTCTTCATCATTCAAGTCAAAGAATCAACAAAAAGTCATTTTCAGACCTGAATCCAACAATTTATGAAGCGAACATATGTAGAGACAAAAATTGCAGATCTTGCTCCATAGAATCTTCCTATGATTTTATAGATTCTTATAGGTGGAATAATTCTCCACCCATGGTGAATGAGTCCCATTTTTAGGCTTGAAAAGTGGTTTTCTCATATTTCAGCTCCCAACAGTCAGAAACAGGTTTCTGGAAGATTTCATCAGAAGCAATCCTACTAATTCACCATGCATGGTGAATCAGTCCCAGTAGCCATTACAAAAAACTTCCAGACATTCTAGAATCTTCCAATGACATCAGTCTACCTCTAGGTGCACTTTTTTTAGTCTTATCAATTTATGTTTTCATTTGTTTAGGTTTCTAGTTCATTGTTTGCATTCTACACTGTGTTTTCCAACATCTTGTATTAGATTAGTTTGCATTCATTTATCTACATTTTCATTAAGTTCTCAGGTTTAAAACACATCTACACACACTACATTTTCTTTCCATTCATTCATGCATTAATCTTTGAATGCTAACGAAGTGCATTTTTAGCCCCATATTCTCTCTCCTTCTAGGTGAAATACCTTAGGAGGACCTAAGAAGGATTTGGGAGCCAAAATCCTTCACTAAATTTTGGTGAACCTGCTGTTTGAATTCCTTATTTTCTGATTTTGGAGTTTGTTAATCATTCTAGAGTTGCTTACATTGCATGTTACATTCTAGGATATCATTTTTGCATGTGTAAAAGTGCATTTAGGTTGCATTGTTGCCTCTAAATTCATTTACATTTTTCTAAAATTATGAATTTTTCATTTAGCTTTGCATCATACCACTCATAAGACATCAAAATCAGTCACAAATTTTTGAAAATCTTGAGAAAAAATTCCATATTAGGACTCATTCGCCACCCTGGGCGAATCAGTCACTTTTGACCCCTAAAACAGCATTTTCCAGAACTCAAAAAAAAAAATTTAGGCTTATATTTGGTACCATTTCATACCTACATTAGTTAGTTGCATTTATGTAGCATGCATTTCATCAAAATTAGTCTAAATTAGTTCATTTCATGCATAGTTTAAATTTCACATGTGCATTCTCATATTGTTACATAGCACAATCAATCATTTATTCTTTGAAAATTTCATTTCATTTAAGACTTTTCCATTGCATTTTGAGTTAGCATAGATTGTTCTTTCACAATGTTAGTTTCAATCTTCTCCAAATTCACCAAGAAAGAGTTAGTTCATAAACATGCACAAGAAAACAAACATATTAACGTTTGTATTGAACTTACACCCTATCCTACCTCTCCTATTTGTGTGGATGATGTGATAGAAGCACATACAAACATAGATAACAATGATGATCATAATTTTTATTCCCTTGATATCTCTCCTTTTAGTGATGAAGATATCTTGATGAAAGAAGGTACACTCATTGAGCATTCTGAAGATCTTGTTTGTCCTTCTCCTCATTCCCTTTAGAAATATAGAATAGCAACACACAATGAATGCATTATCACCACTTTACCTAGTCTCCTTTCATCTCCCAACACCTCCCCTATTTGTGACAATCCTTTCGTAAATAATCATGATAAACACATTTGTGAGGAGGATATGTTGAGAAACCCCTTGATTGATAGTCATAACCTTATTTCTCTCCTTCCTAATGTTCCTAACAATTGGAGAGGTCTATTTGAACAAAAACATCCAATCATTGACACGCATGAATATCATAGTTGTCCTTCCCTTTCTCTCACCCCTATTTGTGATGAAGCTTCGACACATGATGCACCTCTTGATTATCACTTTTCTCAAATATCTCCTACTAGGGTAAATGATATGGCACAAGAGAATGAGACATTACAAACACCGAATGATTACATAGAGTCTTCCCCTAATCAAACACATTCAACCATTCATAACCCCCTTGATTGCGATGAAGTTATTTTGGATGAACCAAACCTTAATTTTCATGAACATGTGGTTTTTTAGTCTCCTAAGAACTCTCCTTCTAAGGAGGATATTATGACTCAAGACAACAATAACATACCCTTCAAAGACAATGAAGACTCTCACTTGTTACGAGATGTTAACAATATTCAACCTCACCATACTCTTTACCCACATTCGCATCCACTTCATTCTTTCAATAAACCTCATCTCACTATTTACCCACCTTCACATCCGCTTCATCCTTCTAATAAACCTCACCACACCCTCTACCCCTAACACCAATGTATTGTAGCAATCTAGTAGTGATATTTTTTCTTATATGTATAACACCAAAAACAATCTACAACCACCGAAACCAATCCTACCCCCCTTACCTTTATCTATTATGGACCTAGTTCTCCTCGTACTTCTCACATACAAAGGAGTATGATATTATTGAACAATTAAAGAATACTCCTGCCAAAATTTCCCTTTGGGATTTACTTCAAACTTCACCAAATTACAACAACATTCTTCAAACAACCTTAAAAGAGATAACAACTCCTCCTGCTACCACTTCGAATTATGTGGCAGCTCTCATCCAAAAACCAAATATTGACATTACCTTCCATCAACATGAGCTCCCTCCTTTGGAGTTGCATAATCAACATGATGCCTTTATGATCATTTCTTGAATTAATCACTTTCATATCAAACGCACTCTCATTGATAATGGTTTTTCCCTTAATGTGTGTAGTGTGAGTTTTCTTGATCGATTAGATGTTGACAGGTCACAAATATTACCTGATTTCATTTCTATTCGAGGATTCGATAATTCAACAAAGCAACCGCTCGGTGTAATCACTTTACCTCTTACAGTTGGAATGGTTACTTTGCAAACTCCTATTCATGTCATGCCTTATGATCTTTCGTATAATCTTCTTTTAGGCCGACCATGGATTCATGAGATGAATGCAGTGCCTTCAACCCTTCATCATATAATGAAATATGTCTATAACGATCACATTTATCAAATTGACATAGATCCTGAGCCTAAAAGTTGCTTGAACCTTGAAAAAGGAGCTACAAGTCCTCTCAAAACATTGATTCCAACATCCAACATATATCCTCTTGAAATTGAATACAACGATGAGAAATGGCAATCTAAATTCTTTGGTGACGATTGGGGATCCTTAGAATTTACACCCTCATTTATGGGAGAATACATATTTTCACAAACGAAAGAAAAAACACAAGAAAAATCAACCATCCTATCCACACAACATTTAGACAACCTTTCAAAAGCATCCAGCTCAACACTTTAGACAAACACAAAAACTCAACAATAACCTTTGATGAACACAACAAAAAACAACCTCTTGATTCTAAAGTAATAAAAAAAATTTATGGAAAATGGTATAACATCATGAAACAACTTGGATATAGTGGAAAATGTTGTGTTGCTCGAGAACAAGGTATCCACAACCCTATAGAACCTAACACACAACAAACAACTCATGGTCTTGGTTATTTTCATTTGATCAAAATCACCAAGCCTTCACTCAACATCAATACTATCACACAAGATTCTTCCAAGACTTCTTTATTCACATAAATAACACTAGTTGCTGCTCCTTTCCATGCCATAAGTGTAGGATCATAGCATACTCACTATTGCATGTTCCGCATCCCTTGCAAGGGGTAGCATACCGTAATTCATTTTAGGCTCACCTTTGTCCAACACTAAGTGGGGGGAAAAGAGTTCGACAGCCTTATCCCTTGTATGTCACTTTCCATTGTCTCTTTTGACTACTCGTTAACTTTTCATGAACAAATAAGAGCAAGCTTGAGATGTGGATGACATGTCTTAAGATTGACTCACATATGGCATACAATCTTTCTTTATCTTTCATTTTCCTTGACATGATGCAGCCTAACTTTGAAACATATGACTTGGCATAGGGTTTTCTAAGTAGGCTCTCATGTCTTCTTCTTCTTCTTTCTCTTCTACTTTAAAGCAATTTCTCATAGAACAATGTGTAGCAATTCCTTTAAAATGGGGGGCATACATTACCATAATTTATTTGCATTCTTAGTTCCTAGTATAGCCTTATTGTTTGTGTGATGCGTTTGTTACTTTGTGGATGACATTGGGTGTGATGTCTTTCATAAGTGTGATCTATCTCAGCATATCGCATTCCTCTTGGTGGTTTGATGCAATGCACTACATCCCCTAAGTTGTGAATATACTATTCTTTGATTGGTCCTCTCTTGGAGAAATTAGACACAATGTTCCCTAAGTGACTGACCTTGCATAAACTTAACAAGACTCCTTTGAACATTTTTTCATTTTACTCCTTTTTGCATCTTTTCCACCTTTGCATCTTTTTTTCATTAGCATTTATCTTTGTGGTGCCTTGTTAAAGTTATCAATAGGCATAACTTCAACATGGTTGAGTGGGAAGCCCAACTAGCGACATGAATTTCCCTATAGCCACTTTTGTGTTTGTTTGTGAGTGCATACAAACTAGTGTATGTATCTTACCTTTTTGGGCCTTCTCACCTCGCGGGACAACTAGTTTTGTGGCCCCAGAGTGAGTACATCTCTCTTCTTATTCTCATCATTGCATTATTTTGTATCTTGATGGTTTGACTTAGGATCTTGGATCCTGGGGGCTTGCGCAACCTCCTTGATCTTTGTCATTCTTTGTCATCTGCATCTGTGAGTAAGGATCTCTCTTGAATGTCTACTTTAGTGTGAATTTGAGGTAGGCTCATCCTCTCACTAAAGTGGGAGCTAAGTGTGCCATAGAAAACTGGACCCTTTGCTTGATATGGATTAATTCATGATTAAATGGACTTAATGAGGTCTTAATCTAGTGTTGTGAGGCATTTTATGTGTCCACACTAGGTCTTGAACCCTTGTAAATCAAATAACATGTGTTTATTAACATCTTGTAAAGGTGTTGTAAAGCCTTGTAAAATAATTTCATGCTTTTCTAGACTTAATAAACCTATTTCAAAATTATAAAATATATTTAAATACAGTATCACATCAATCTAGAAGGTTCTTAACTTAAACTTAATGATAAATTAATGTTGTAATGTGTCTTGCACATTCACATTGATTCTTATGACTTTCTAGGCTACGTGGACCTAATTTTAATGTTGTAAAGTGTATTAAAGCATACTTTCACATTTATTTATGTGTCCCAATCCCTATTTAACATTTACATCATTAATAGTCCTCTATTAACCCATATTGTGCATCCTGAGACTTTAATTGATCAAACACCCAACAAGATGGCATTTTAGACCTTATTTCCTATTTCCTTGGCTTCTTAGGTGTCAGAATGGCCCCTGTGGGACCCACTTTCCATGAAGGGAAAATCAATCCCCTCCAGGTGAGACCCATTCACCATGTGTGGGGAATGAGTCCTATTTGGCCCCCATTTTGACCTTTGAGCGGGTAATAAAGTGAAATTTGAAATAATTTTGTTTCATGTCAACTTGTGATGAGGTATGAATGGGTACTAAGGCAGAATTGTCTATAAATAAGTATTTTTATTCTCATTTGATATCTCTAAAAACATCTATGAACTCACTACCGCATTTATTATCATTAATTCATCAACCATCTTTCATCTCAAGTCAAGCAACATAGGGTTTCTTCATTAGAAGCCTTCAAGTTAGCTTTCTAAAGCATCCAAGGGAAGATTTTATATGTTATATTGCATAATTTCAAGATCAATCATTATGGAAAGGTAATCTATTCCATTTTTGCATGATTCATTCACTTATTTCATCATTTTGGTTTAATATCTAAACGAATGCCCTAACATTCAACAAATCTCTCTTTTGTCTTGTTTGTGTGCAAATTTTAGGTATCGTGGAAGCTTGTAAATCATTTAATATCAAGTTTTAAATTCATTCAAGTCATCTCTTCATCATTCAAGTCGAAGAATCAACAAAAAGTCATTTTCAGACCCGAATCCAATAATTTATGAAGTGGACATCTATAGAGAGAAAAATTGCAGATCTTGCTCCATAGAATCTTCCTCTGATTTTACAGATTCCTATAGGTGGAATAATTCTCCACCCATGGTGAATGAGTCCCATCTATAGGCCTAAAAATTGGTTTTCTCAGATTTCAACTCCTGGCAGTCAGAAACAGGTTTCCAAAAGATTTCATCAGAATCATGACTGATTCACCATTCATGGAGAATCAGCCCCAGTAGCCATTAACAAAAGTTTTTGAGAAATTCTAGAACTTTCCAGTGACATCAATCTACCTCTAGGTGCACTTTATTTAGTCTTATCAATTTATGTTTTCATTTGTTTAGGTTTCTAGTTCATTGTTTGCATTCTACATTGTGTTTTCCAACTTCTTGTATTAGATTAGTTTGCATTCATTTATCTTCATTTTCATTAATTTCTCAGCTTCAAAACACATCTACACACACTATATTTTCTTTCCATTCATTCATACATTAATCTTTCAATGTTAATGAAGTACATTTTTAGCCCCATATTTTATCTCCTTCTAGGTGAAATACCCTAGGAGGAGCTAAGAAGGATTTGGGAGCCAAAAATCTTGTCACAATTTCCTCTTTGGTGAAAAAGGTATGAGTGGCCTCAAAGTTGATCATGGCTTCATCTACCACATGTTTTGAATGTAAAGGTTCGGATATTATTTTCATTTTAGCTCCATGCTTGGTCCTAAGGATCAAGTTTGACGAGTCTAAGGAGAGATATCAGCCTATTTTTTAGGTGAATTCCTGGGAAAAGCAGAGACTGAACATGGGGGGAATGTCTATGATCATAGTATCATGTGGAACTATGATACTAGGGCAAGAGAATAGAGTCAAGGGGAGGTTCTTAATGATACTTATGGTTTCAACCTTGTTCCCATCAAGATGCATGACCCCCCTTTTTAAAGGTTCATAGCTAAGTCCTTAGGCTTCAACTATTTTCTTTGGCATGACTCTAGTGCTAGCACCAGAGTCAATCATGGAATTATGCAATATTTTTTTACCCACAATAAGAGTTAGGAAGAAGGGCTTTGGTTTCAGCTTGTCTCTAACTTCGGTAGAAGCTCCCTCTGTACTATTTGTGAGGAATTTTGTCATAGGTGACGGATCAATGGCCTTTTCTTTGAGTGATTGCTCTGTTGGCTCAATGATTGCATCTTCCCAGAGGGCCTTCTGCAACAATGACTTCTACTCCAAAATAGCTAAGATATCCCAAAGGGACACATTAGCCGAGGATTTTTTTAATTGTTCCACCACATTGAATGGTGGCAGATTTGAAAGCTTCTATTCCTTAGCCCTGGTTATAATAATTTCCTTTTGTGGATGAAATTTTTGTGCAACTATGGAGGTACTAGGAGTCTAGTTAGAGGCACTTTTGGGCTACAGGATGACTGGTTTTCCCATGAATCTCCTCTTAGAGTGAGTTTTGTAATTAGACTACACTTGTGGGGCCTTCGATGTGGATGTGTCATTTGCAAACACTGCCTCCTCTTCTTCTATCCATGAGAAGAGCTCGTGATCGGGAGCTATATCTATTTCTTGATCCAGATAAATCCCTTGCATTTGTGTGGTGAGTACCTCATTTTCCATCTACGGAGAAGCATATGCATAACCTCCAGGGTATGATGTCATGCCTTGACTGTGTTGTTCCACCACCTTTTGTTGTAGATTTCTACGCGAGCAGTTTTGGGGAATATGTGTGTCATCGTAGGGGAAGTACCAAGAATTGATGTCATCAACTAAATTGTTTTTCCCTATTGTCAGATCTCTACTCGAGCTTGGGTGAGCATTATGCAGTAGAGTAGGTACTAGAACTATTTGATTAGTTGTTTGAGTATGTGGATTTTTTTGCGGGCCTCCTTGGAACTGGTTTTGTTGGTAGGAAGATTTTCCACCTTGATAATTTTGGTTGGTTGGCTTCAGGGGTGCATACTGGTTCCACTTGATGGTAGCTATTTCATTGGTGATGGTCTGCAACATCTCTTTGACGTATCTCATCTCATCCTTTGAAGAGCTAGACGTAGAAGCAACATTTTGTGGCACATTTAGATATGTGTACATGGATTGGGGAGGAAAGGGTGCATTAGTAGATGCTACTTCTTGGGCAGAGACTACTATCTCTGGAAATATAGGCATAGCGGGTCAAGGCGGTAACTTTTTGGCATCGATCAAGTTATTCTCTGCTTTGACAGCAATGTTGTATGCATCCGGTAAAGTGGATCCGCCAAGAGACTGGGCCATCATTGAGATGTCGACATTGATGGATTTCAAGTAGAACATGAATGCCAGCTCGACTGGAAAACGGATAGTAGTTTAGATCCTTTGACAAGTTGTATGGAACCAGGTGTTGAAGTCAGTCATGGCTTCATATGGGGCCCGCTTTATGGTCGTTAGTTGATGATATAGCGAAGACCAATCTCCACCATTGAAAAATATTTCATAGAAAGGATCTCTAGGTTGATCCCAGGTACCGATAGTGTTAGCTTCTAGAGTGTGGTACCAATCTAGCGCCTACCCCTGAAAGAGGTTGTGAGCAACCTTAGTGCTATATTTTAGTCAGTGACTGCATCCACCAAACACACATCTGCCACATCTTGTAGGTGTTCGAATGGTGTTTTTTTGCCTTCCCCGGTGAATTTTGGTACAACTTTTAGAGTAGAGGTCAGGATAGGGGCCCAAATGGTGGGTGCTATTGGTGCTATAAGGGGGCTTTTGGCATCCCATGCCACTTAATTTTTTTTAGCAATTAGCAACATGGCTGGTGGAGAGATCAGAACATTCACTAGATGGGTTCTAATTTGTATTGTTACTAGTGGTGGCACTAGCGATCCAGGGTTATTCATTGTTTGGGATCTAGTAATAAGTTGATGACTCATACACCCACTTTATGTTTAGGTACATTGAAGAAGTCCCACTGGGGTGCCAGAAAAAGAAACTGTTGATGCCAAAAATTGACAAGGTAATAGCCTTATGGGAAACTCAGTTAATGGGGGGACCAATTGCACTAAATTGAGTGACCTCTAGATTTTTAAAGAAGTTGACTTCTTCTATAATTAGGGTTTTAGAATGGGAAAAGGAAGCAGATATAAAAAAAATAAAGATCTAACTAAGGCGATGCACCAAGATGTAGATGTAGGCATGGTAAATCTATCTTTTGGATGAGATTTAAGGGCCCATTCAAAAATCTGCTAAGTCCCAGATTAACAGAAATCAAAGATGAAAACCTAAATAATTTATCCAATGACATAAAATACCTCTCATACACATTTACTGAAAAGAAGAGTCAAAGACATGATCTAAATTAGTAAACCTATATTGAAATCATAGAATTTTTGCAGATAAACTGTACTCCTTACAGTAATGGCACAGTATAATACTTTATCAAATAGCTAAGAAAAAGAAAGGCCAAACAATGACACAATATGTGAGTCTTATACAATAATCTAAAAACAATACAAAAGGCCTGGTGTCTTTTCACAATTTCTTTGTATATTCCGAACTCATTTTTAGAAGGAAGAAGTGGTATATATAAGAAAAAAATCCCACCACTTGAAAGCCAGTAAAAGAAAAAATTCTTTCATCACGAGCAACAATGCCCAGAGCAATGATTTCCCCAGACCATAACAACCGAAAAGATTTGAGCCATAAAACACAGTCACCCTCAAGCTAGATGCATCTCTTGCAAATGATGTTGGTGATCCTAGTGTATAAGCAACAAAACCTCGTGCAGACATGTGTCGCTCACCCATAAAGTTAGTTATGACATGTGGCAATATGGTGGGGCTTGTTGCTCACTCTTTCCTTCCCTTCGATGAAATCCACGTGGATAAGACACATGGAGAAGTCTTCGTTGTAGTGCTAACTGTGGGGTCCGCCAAAGCTGTACACAAAACAATGTTATGTGGCACACAGTTGGGGCTCAGTTGAGAAGTGAAGAAAGCAGGATTTTAAATTCCTGCACTGTTGACATGTGGAAGCATGGCGAGGTACGTTGAAGAAATAAAGGAGGGAATCCTTGTGAAGAGTGCATGGAAAACACGTGGTGGCAGTGGGTGAAGTTCTTCAAAAAGGGGCTGGGGAATATTTAAATGTATGGGGTGTGGGCTGGACCTAGAAAAATACAAACAACCCAAAGGGAGCTCAAGGAATTTTATATCCACACATACATAAAAGTAAATTTAATATAAATATAAGCATGTAATCATGTAAAGTAAGATAAGCATGTTGTGTGATAAGTATCTAGAATAATGTGGTATGATAAGCACATATAGGTTTAAGATAAGATCTATGAAGTAGTTTTTTCCCTAGCATGGGTGAGTAAAAGTGGTGATTTACCTTAATGGAAAAAAGACATGTATAAGTAGATAGGTAACTAGATCAACCTATGCCCCCAATGTGATGTCCAAAAACATGACCATATAATGGTTTAGGTAGGAAATTATAATATGTGAAGTAGGACATGATGCCCCTAGTGTATAAAGATGGTAAGGTGATGTAGGTGAATAATGTCAAGGGGAATATGTGGTGTCCCTAAATAAAGGTACATAGTAATGATATACAAGAAACAAGGCATGATACCTTCATATACATAATATTGTATGAGCTTGTCATCTAAAACAATTGCATTACTTTGTCTTGGACACTCTTATTGAATGTGCATATGTATCTATAGTTTCTTATACATTGATCAAGCATTGATTTTGATATTTGAGCATTCTAAATCATGTGACTATGTTTATCCTAAATCTAATGGTGATTTTTTCTTCATTATTTCATTATATGTTTATGATATATATTGTGCATTGAAAAAGGAAAGAATTTATTTTTGAGCTAAATTATAAACTTTCGGTTATTATTTAAAATGAAAGACTTGTGTGTGGCTAAACATATTCTTGATATGGAGATAGCAAGAGATAGAGAAAACAAAAATATATGGATTTTCTAGAGTAAGTATGTTAATTCAATTTTATAGAGGTTTAACATGTAGAATTCTAAACAATTGTTGTTTCTTATTACTTTGGGGACAAAATTATCTATTACACAATGTCCTATTTCTCCTTTAGAGATTGAAAACATGAGTAGGGTATCTTTTCAAAGTGTAATGTATGTTAGAGTATATAAAAGGCTATAAATTATTCAATTAGTGGGTGTTTTCAATAGGGTTATACATCTAATCCTAAAAAAAATCATTGGGATGCACTTAAATGAATTTTTAAGTTAATATGGAAATTTTACAAGTGAGGATAATTCCTTGGTTATATATGGTTAAATGTGGAATTAGACTAGGTTAGAAAGATAAATAATAGAAGATCCACCATTGCATATATGTTTACTTTAAATGGTTATACAATAAGGTTGATGAATAAGTGATATGAGGTAGTTTCTTATCCCACTACTAATAAAATATATGTAAGTGACTCATGTATGTAAAGAATCCATTTGGTTGAAAATGTTGTGTTTAAATGCTAGGTTGAATTAATGTGGTTCTCTTATTATGATGGTCAAAGTGTGAGTTGTTTATCAAATGCTTAACCTTTCATGTAGGGATCATGAACATATATGTGTAGTACCATTTTTTTAGAGACGTGGTCAAAGATGGAAAGATGAAATTAGAGAAATTTTGACAAAATTTGATAAATGTTGTAGATACATTAATAAAGCCTATGAGCACACATAAATTCAAATTATGTTTTAAGTCTATGGGCCTCTCAACCCCTACCAATTAGATTCCAATAGTGGTGGGTGTCCCTTTTCTTTTTACGAGGTATTAAACAAGTTATTTGTATATTATTGTATTTTTATAATTAAGCATTTTCCTACTAGTTTTTTATCATATTTTTATTGTATTTAAATGTTATACTCCATCATAAGTGGTGCATGGGATTTTGAGTTGGCATTTTTGCATATAAAAATGGCCCCTTTTCATTTTCATGGTCTTTTAGGCCTTTCCTCTCAATGTTTGGTCTATTTTTCTTTGATTTGTTGATATAATGTGGCTTGAACATTCACATTAGGCCTTTAAAATGCAAATAATGTTTCTTGTGAAGGTGTTGTGAAGTGTTGTAAAACATTTCTACACTTTTCTAGACTTTATTCATTACAATTCACCTAAAAATCACCTTTTCATCACTCATCAAGTCCTATTTTGAAGTCTTGTAAAGTCTTGTAACAAGATTTCACACTTTTCTAGGCATAATTTCACTATTTACACCTTTCTTATGCTTTATTTGACCCCTTTATTCCCTTATAAGGCTTAATTAAGTGTATTTTTGAATGTAAACCCAACAAACAACATTAAATGTGACTTAATTCCTGACACCCACATTCAAGTCCAAGGTGGGACCCATTCACCATGGGTGGAAAATGAGTCCCTCTTGGCTCCAATTTCAAAATATTTCAAATTTTCTTTTGGGTTTTTATTCAAAATTACTTGATGTCGGCCTATGATGAGGTATCATTGGGTTACTAAGGCACAATTGTGTATAAATAAATGTTTTTCTCCTCATTTCACATCTCTTATCTCTTATCATCCATTCTTCATCATTCATCCACCAATCTTCTATCTCAAGTCAAGCAACTTAGGGTTTTATCATTTCAAGTTATTAAGACATCAATTTTTAGACATTCAAGGGAAGATTCTCCATGTTTTGGTAAAAAAAATTCAAGATCAAACATCATGGAAAGGTAATCAAATCCATTATTACATGTTTCATTCTATTCTTTTATCATTTTGGTTTAATTAGGTCTAAAAGAGGTTTGACCAAGGAAAACCCCCATGCCCTAACATTCAACATCTCTCTTGTCTTGTTTGTTTGTAGATTTGGGACTCTTGGAAGCTTGGAAATCATTGAAGATCAAGTTGCAAGGTTGCTCAATTCTTCTCCTCATTCAACAAGTCAAAATAGCAACAAAAAATCATTTTCAAACCCGTAAATCAGAGTTTCAGAAGTGGACACTTGTAAGAATTCAATGCAGATTAGAAGCTTCGGATTCTACTTTTGAAAATATAGAAATTAAAAAGTGGACTCATTCGCCATGAGTAGCAAATGAGTCCCACTCCAGAGTTAATTTTGAGTTTTCTGGATTTTTAAGTACCCTTTTGTCAGAAACGGGTTCCAGCTCAATTTTGTGAAACTGGGACTGATTCGCTCATAATGGTGACTGAGTCCCACTGGGTCTAAAAATTAGGATTATCGGCATTCCTAAATCCATTTCCAGTCTTCATCGACATTCCAGGTGCACACTTTCAGTTTGGTTCAGTTTTGTTAAGCTTTGCATTCATTTTTTAGTTCATTGTTGCATTACACAATCTATTTTCAAACAAGTCATGATTCTTATATTTTTCATTCATAATTAATCAATTTATTATCTTAGATGCAATCATATCATCTTATTTATCATTAGTAACATCATACACATCCTAATTTGAGTGAACTATCTAGATTATTTGGCCCTTTCTTTCTCCTTTTAGGTGAAAAACCCTAGAAGTGCTAGAAAGTCTTAGGGTGCCAAAAATCTAATGTTCATTTGGTGAACCTACTTTTAAAAAAAAAAATTTATCTAATTTGGAGTCCTTTAATCATCATAGATTTAGGTTTCATTAGGGTTTGCATGATTCATTTGCATGCTAGGTGTTAAATTTTGCATTCATAAAAAGTGCATTTCAGTTGCATTGTTGGCATCTAAATTCATTTAAATTTTTTGATTTTTTTCATTTTTCATTTAGTTTTGCATCATAGCACTCATAAAGCATCAAAATCCCTCAAAATTTTCTAAAAATTCTGAAAAAAGTCCATACTAGGACTCATTCACCACCTTGGGCGAATCAATCCCTTCTGACCCCTGAAACAACCCTTTACAAAACTGAAAACCCTATTTTTAGGCTTTTGTTTGGTGCCATTTCATACCTATATCAGTTGGCTGCATTTCTGTATCATGCATTACATTAAATCTAGCTTAAAATAGCTCATTTCATGCATTGTTTAATTTCACTTTTGCATTCACAACATTTCATTTTCAAATTGTTGCATTGTGTAAACAGAAAATTGGCTTCCTTAAAAACTGAAAATTGCATTTCATTTGAAGTCCTTGCATTGAAATCTCTTTCCTTGTTCATCATATAGCATGTTTTCTTTCAAAACCTGTGTGGCTTTGATTTCATTAATAGTGGATTGTATAAGTGCAACATTACCTCATATGAGTTCAATTTTGATTACTACAATGAAGACTTTAAGAATCCTAATCAAACCATTGGTACAATCCTTAATTTTACATTTCCCATTGGTGTGGATGGTAGTGTAAACAATCAAAACAATCATACTTGTTCTTCTCCCAATACCTCTCCTATTAGTGATGAAGGTATCTTGGCACAAGAAGTCACAAGCCTTGATGGTCTTGATTGTCCATCTCCTTATTCCCCTTTGGATGATGTTAGACAACAAGAACATGAGATCATAGACACATTCCTCAACATCACCTTACCAAGTCTCCATGGTCATGATAATCAAAATTTCTCATCTCCTAATATCCCTTCTCGATGTAAAGAGAATAGGTCGGTGTTAGAAGATATCCCTATTACAAATCATGATAATATCGAACCTCCCTTCCCTAATGCTCCAACCGTTTGGAACAATTTATTTGAAAATCATAACGATCCCTCTCTTGATACCTCCCCCACTTGTGATGAAGCTACTTTACAAACCTCAAACTTGGATGAACACATTACAAGCTCTCCTAGTAGGGTAGATAAAATGGTACCAAAGAATGAGACCTTCGAAACAACCCACAATCAAATAAAGTCTTCTTCTCTCCTCCCCACTATCAATACTCAAACACATTCAAATTCCCTTAGTGATGATGAAGTTATTTTGGATGAACCAAACCTTAATTTTCATGAACATGTGGTTTGTTTTTCTCCTAATAACTCTCCTTCTAGGGAGGATATTATGACCCAATACAAAGATAACATTCCCTTCAAAGCCAATGATGACTCTCACTTGTTACAGGATGTTAACATTATTCAACCTCAACTCATCTATTATCCCCTTCACATAAACTTTCACCTAAACCCGATTTTACTCTCCACCCACCTTCACACAAACAACAACCTCAACATAAACCTGAATTCACCCTCTACCCACCTCAAACTAATATGTCGCATCAACCAAGTTATAATACCGTTGCTCATACATATAACACTCGAAATAATCCACAACCACCGCAACCAACCCCACCCTCCTTACCTTTACCCAATCTTCCTAGTGCTCCTCGTTACCTCCCACACACAAAGGAGTGTGATCTTGTTGAAAAATTAAAGAATACTCCTACAAATATTTCCCTTTGGGATTTACTTCATAACTCACCAAATTACCACACTATTCTTCAAACAGCCTTACAAAAAATTGTAGTTCCTCCTGGTACAACTCCGAATGAAGTGGTAGCCTTACTCCATAGCATGAATCTCGACATTTCTTTTCATCACCATCAGCTCCCTCCTTTAGAGTTGCTAAAACTAAATGAAGCTTTCATGATCATTGTTCGATACAATTGGATAGGGATAAAGAGAACCCTTATTGATAACATTTCTACCCTTCATGTGTGTAGTGTGAATCTCCTTGATCGATTGTGTGTTGACAAGTCACAAATAAAACCTGATTCTGTATATTTTTAGTGATTTGATAATACAACAAAGCAACCACTCGGTGTAATCACTTTTCCTATTACAATTGGGGTGGTTACTTTGCAAACTCCTATTCATGTCATGCCTTATGATCTTTCGTATAATCTTCTTTTAGGAAGACCATGGATTCATGAAATGAATGCAATGCCCTCAACCCTTCATCATATAATGAAATATGACCATAACAATAACATTTATAAGTTGAAGCAGATCCTGAGCCTGAAATTTGATTGTAGCTTGAAAAAGGAGCTACAAGTCCTCTGAAAACATAAATTCCAATATCCAATATAGACCCTCTTGAAATTAAACAAAACAATGCAGAATCGGTGTCTAATTTATTTGGTGACGATTGGGGATCCTTAGAATTCACACCATCATTTATGGGTGAATACATATTCACACAAAATCAAAATGAGAAACAAGACCAACCAACTATCATGTCAACACACAATTTGGAAGACCTTTTGAAAGCACCTACCTCCACCACTTTAGACAAAGAAGAAAACCACACAACAACCTTTTACGAACAAAAAAAATGACCAACCACTTGATCCAAAAGCAATGAAGAAGCTTTATGGAAAAGGTTATGACCTCATGCAGCAACTTGGCTATAATGGAAAAGGATATGGTGCTCAAGAACAAGGTATTTGCAACCCTATAGAGCTTAACACACAACAAACAACTCATGGTCTTGGTTATTTTCTTTTGTCTGAGATCGCTAAACCTTCACTCAACATCAACAATCTCACACAACACACTCCTAAATCATCCTTAACAACTAGTGGTCTTGAACATCATCCTTAACAACTAGTGGTCTTGAACATCATCCTTTACACAATACGAAACAAACAACTACATCTTCACTTAATGTCAATGTCATCTCACAAAACGCTCATGATTTGAATTCGTTAGATTTTATATCCTCCTATGGAGAAAATAAAATCTCGCAATCTAAAGAGTCTTGTGAAGATATGAGAAACATTACTAAGCAAGTTGTATCTTTGACACAAGAAACATGACCACCTTCTACTATTGATCAAGGGGACATCTTGTTGAGACTCCTCTAAGATCACTTGATCACTCTTCCCCCTAGAACTTGAAATAAATGCTATTCCAAGACTTCATTTTGTGCCTATCATAGAATTCATGGTCACTCCACTAATGAATGTAAGGCTTTGAGTCACAAAATCTAACATTTTCAGGAATTTGGTATGCTTCCCTATATGGGGGCACCTACTTCCTCTAATTTATATTGATTTTCACTCTCGCATGCATCATTTTGACTCACCTTTGTCCTACACTAAGTGGGGGCAAGGAGTTTGATAGCCTTTTCCTCGTCTGTCACTTGTGGTTGCCTCCTTTGGCTAGTCATTAACCTTTCATGAAAACATAAGAGCAAGCTTGAGTTGTGGATGAGATGCCTTAAGTTGGCTTGCATGTGACATACTTCCCTTTTTCATGATGCAACTTATCAGAAACATATGACTTGGCATAGGGATTTCCAAGTAAGATCTCATGTCCTCTTCTTCTACTTTAAATCAATTGCTCACAGTACTGGTGTTCACAACTACTTTAAAGTGGGGGCACACATCACCACTCACATTTTATTGTGTGACTTCTTCTTGCAATGCGTCATTTTCTTGGTAGTCATTGGGATTGATTATCTCCAAGAGTGTGATACTTATTTTTACACATCCTCTCTTGGATATGTTAAGTACAATGTCCCCTAAGATGAGACCTTGCACGAACAAAGCAAAATCTCTTTGAACATTCCTTACACTATTTTTCATTAACAATGTCTATAAGTGTCAAGCATACGAAGTTTTGCTTACTTCATAGAGCTCAAAAATCATCATCTTCTTTGTGGCACCTTATTAAAGTTATCAGGAGGTATAACTTTAGTATGGTTAAGTGGGAAGCTCATTCTGAGGCACGACTTTCCCCATATCCACCTATGTGTTTGTGAGTTCATACCAACTAGCGTATGTTTCTCACCTTTAGGATTTCTCACCCTGTGGACAATCAGAAGTTTCATGGCCCCAGAGTGAGTATGTTGTGGACTTCTCACCTCGCAGATGAACTAAAGTGTTGTGGCCCCAGAGTGAGTACATATTTTCAACCCCGTTTTTATTCTCTTCTAGTTCTTGCCATTGCATGATTTTGTATCTTGATTATTTGACTTAGGATCTTGGATCCTGGGGGCTTGCACAACCTCCTTTGATCTTTTTTATTCTTTGTCATTTGCATTTGAACACTTGGATCTCTCTTGAATGTCTAATTTAGTGTGAGTTTGAAGCAATTTCATCCTCTCACTAAAGTGGGGGCTAAATGTGTCATAGAACAATGGCCCCTTGTCATTTTCATGGTCTTTTAGGCCTTTCCTCTCGATGTTTGGTCTATTTTTCTTTGATTTATTGATATAATGTGGCTTGAAAATTCACATTAGGCCTTTAAAATTCAAACAATGACATCTTGTGAAGGTGTTGTGAAGTGTTGTAAAAACATTTCTACACTTTTCTAGATTCTATTCATTACAATTCACCTAAAAATCATCTTCTCATCACTCATCAAGTCCTATTTTGAATTGTTGTAAAGTCTTGTAACAAGATTTCACACTTTTCTAGGCATAATTTCACTATTTACACCTTTCTTATGCTTTATTTGACCCCTTTATTCCCTTATAAGACTTAATTAAGGAGTGATCCCACAATAGTGGTTTACAATTTTTGGCCAAGCTTGACACTAAAATAAATTTTTTAACTAAATATTCACTTTCGGGCACCTATAGCGGCTAAACCTTGAGGAATTTGAAGATGATGCAAACTAGAGTTTTGTGACATTTTTTCTATAGATTCTAAATATATATTTTTCAAAAAAATTGGAATCAGATTGCACTTCTTTTTCCATCTCCCTCAAAAACTAGTTTTTTTTTAGAAAACAACATTTTTAAAAAGTGACGCTCACTATATAATGTATAACCTTTTTTCCATGAAGGATAAAATTCTAATTCTTTTGAATTTAAATTTTTAACTCTGGTATCTAGTGCTTCCACTTGGTTAGATAGTTTTTTATTGAATATTTTTCTTTAATCAAGTTTTGAAGTCAAAATAATACATTCGACATAGTGCACTATATAATGTGTGAATTTTTTGTATGTATCAAATTCAATTTTTTTTGTTGGATCAAGTACTTCAATATCTAGTGCACTCATATTTTTCAAAAAAATTGTTTGATAATATTCTATTTTTTCTCATGTGCAGAACAAAGAGCTTGATTTTTGGTGAAAAACCTACATTCACAAGAAATAAAAAATAACTATAATAATAAAATTAAATTTATTTAAAATTATACTTTTTGGGAAGATTATAATAATGAATACATACTTACAAAATATAAATTTGAAATGAATTCATTTGATCCCCCAAAAGGTAAATCAAAAGTGGTTTTATATCAGCATTTTGATTGGTGTAAAGGAGACTTTGTTATAAGTATGGTTTAAAACTAGTGGGGTTCTATCCAAGGGGGTTTGATCTAAGATAGTTTGATAAAACCCTCTTCAATTGGAATTCTTTAAATGGAACTTTTTAAGGCTTAAATCATTATATTTTCTAAAAATATGTGATTTCAGCAAAAATTAGAATCTCCCATAAATTGTAAACCAGCTTTGTGGGATCACCCTAAGTGTATTTTTTATTGTAAACCCGAAAAACAACATTAAATTTGACTTAATTCCCAACACCCACAATCAAGTCCAAGGTGGGACCCATTCACCATGGGTGGAAAATGAGTCCCTCTTAGCTCCAATTTCAAAATATTTCAAATTTTCTTTTGGGTTTTTATTCAAAATTACTTGATGTCGGCGTATGATGAGGTATCATCGGATTACTAAGGCACAATTGTGTATAAATAAGTTTTTTTCTCCTCATTTCACATCTCTTATCTCTTATCATCCATTCTTCATCATTCATCCACCAATCTTCTATCTCAAGTCAAGCAACTTAGGGTTTTATCATTTCAAGGCATTAAGACATCAATTTTAAAACATTCAAGGGCAGATTCTCCATGTTTTATTGTATAATTTCAAGATAAAACATCATGGAAAGGTGATCAACTCCATTATTACATGTTTCATTCTATTCTTTTATCATTTTGGTATAATTACCTAAAAGGGGTTTGACCAAGGCAAACCCCCATGCCCTAACATTCAACATCTCTCTCTCTCTCTTGTCTTGTTTGTTTGTAGATTTAGGACTCTTGGAAGCTTTGAAATCATTGAATATCAAGTTGCAAGGTTGATCAAGTCTTCTCCTCATTCAACAAGTCAAAATAGCAACAAACAAACCCATAAATCAGAGTTTCAGAAGTGGACACTTGCAAGAAGTCAAAGTGCAAATCGGAAGCTTCAGATTCCACTTTTGAAAATACATAAATTCAAAAGTTGACTCATTCACCATGAGTGGCGAATGAGTCCCACTCCATGGTTAATTTTGAGTTTTCTTCATTTTTAAGTACCCTTTTGTCATAAACGGGTTTTGGCTCAAATTTGCAAAACTGGGATTGATTCGCCTAGAATGGTGAATGAGTCCCACCAGGCCTGAAAATTAGGATTATCGGCATTCCTGAATCCATTTCCAGTCTTCATCCATATTCTAGGTGCACACTTTTAGTTTGGTTCAATTTTGTTAAGCTTTGCATTCATTTCTAGTTCATTGTTGCATTACACAATGTTTTTTCAAACAAGTCATAATTCTTAGATTTTGCATTCATAATCAATCATTTTTTTAGCTTAGATACAATCAAATCATCTCATTTAGCATTAGTAACATCATGCACATCCTCACTTGAGTTAACTAGCTAGATTATTTGGCCCTTTCTTTCTCCTTTTAAGTGAAAAACCCTAGAAGTGCTAGAAAGTCTTAGGGTGCCAAAAATCTACGGTTCAACATTATGTACCACATGTTGGTGCTCTCTAAGGTGTTGTAGGAGGTATTAATTTTGTTATCTTTGGAATATTTTGGACTCTTAATTTTGTGGGATCATATGACAACTTACAATATGTAAGAGTCAAGAATAGAGGAAGTTACTTTGGAATCTTGACCAATTATGATAGACTATTGTTTTTCATGAAGTGGGTATTTCGATAAAGTTAATTATGACATATGAGCATGATAATATCATGTAAAATAATGTTATTTTAAGAAAATAAATGTAAGAGAGTTAGGGAACTTATCTCTAGGAGCAATGATAAATAATAATTATCATAATGCATAAATCCAAAGTCGTCAAGTAAATAAAACAAGTGCATTTGATATGAAAACTACAAATCTTGTGCAAAAATATAGTTAATTGTGTGTTGTTCCCCAAAAATTTGGATTAGTTTTGCATGACAAGGATATGTCTTATAACCTATGGATTTCATTCAAATGACTAAATGAATTTTTTTTCTAGCTAGTTTTCCTTGAAAACTATATTTCTCTATTGTTAAGGATTGGTGATATTTAAAAATACGTTGAGGAAGCCATCAAATTTTGGGGGTTTTATTCTCTTAAAGTGAACACTAGATATACCAACTTTATAATTGTGGAAATATTTGAAGACAACACTCTTTAGTTATTCAAATTTCGTAGAGTGATGCTCCTTGTAATGTGGTGTACTTTTAATAAATAACTAATGATAAATGAATGCACATTAAATTTTTTAAATATTAATATATAGAAATAAATCATGTGAAGCATGTACCAAGTTGAATCATGGAAAGAAGAAAAGGATTGAAGTCAAAAAAAAAATTAATTTAAATTTTGAGATCTTAAGAGTTATTTTTAGATAGTGTAGGATCGATCTTGCACCACAAGATTGACCCAAGGAAGAAAAAAACTAATATCAAGATGGAGAATGGTTGTTTGAACATGTAGGGTTGTGCTAAATGTTCAATATATGAGTATGTGTAGAAGCATATGAGATGAGGTTAAAATTTAAAAATGTGCAAAGGTGGAAATGTGAAAGATTAGGGAAGAGCACAACTTCACACATGATTATGAAACTTATTAATAGATAATTGCAATAATTCATTCCATCGAAATGAGCCTAAAACTAAATTGGACTTGACATTAGTATGAATTTTTTACCATATGTGTGTGCATGTGTGTGTATGTATGTATATATGTGTTTGTGTGTGTATATATGCATATATGTGTGTGTGTATTTATATATATGTATGTGTATATTTATATATATGTGTATGTGTATGTGTATGTGTATGTGTATGTGTATGTGTATGTGTATGTGTATGTGTATGTGTATGTGTATGTGTATGTGTATGTGTATGTGTATGTGTATGTGTATGTGTATGTGTATGTGTATGTGTATGTGTATGTGTATGTGTATGTGTATGTGTATGTGTATGTGTACGTATGTGTATGTGTACATGTATGTGTATGTGTATGTGTATACACATACACACACATAATAACTTTTACATTTTTCCTATTTTCATTTACTTATGTTGCATAGTGGATTATGTGGTGCTTCCATCATGCTATGTCATACAACTATCTTCAATTTTTTTACATCTATATCTATTTGAACACAATAGTCATAGTTTAATTTTCCACACAACCATAAAGAAAATAATTAATTATAACATCAAACTTAATAATAAAATAAATCACATACATTTCAAATTGGATGATAAAACTTAATAAATAAAACTTCTCTTCAAAAAATAACACATAATCTACATAATCTTAATAAACCTGCATATATATCTTAAATTTAATCTATATAAATTACGCCGAGATATTTCAAGGCATTATATTTTTCATCATTCAACTTGAATATAGATATATTAAATTGAAAAATAAACGCCTCAATATATCTCGACATAATTTATATAGATTAAATTTAAGATATATATACTAGTAACAGTCATAGTGCAACACATAACATGAATTAATATATAATTATACAATATTATTTTATTATATTATTAGATAAATAATAATATTTTAGTATATTTAATATAAAAATTTAATATAACTTATGGTTAGGAGTCAAACATGGTTAGTTATAACTTTTATTAGGGTTAGGGTAAAGGTTAAAATAGGGTTCAATTAGGGAAAAACCTTTGAGTTAGGGTTAGGGTTGAATTAGGGGAAATCTTTGAGATAGTGTTAGGGTTAAACTATGGTTAACATTCAAATAACGTTAGGGTTAGTGTTTAATTAGAGTTATTCTTGGGGTTAAATTTTAAATAAGGTTAGGGTTAGTCTTAAAATAAGATTATGAATTATAGAATATAGTTATGGTTAGTGTTATAAATAGAATTAGGGTTAGGGTTATAATTAGAATTAAAGATATGGTTATGAGTATGGTTAAAATAGGTTTGGGTTTCAATTAGGGTGAGAGTTCAATTATAAGAAGGGTTCAATTTGGTTATGATTTTATAAATGATAAGGGGTTAGCATTCAAATAAATTTAGGATTTAGGGTTCAATTAAATTTACAATTAATGCTAAATTAGGGGAAGGGTTTGGGTTAGTTTTAGGGTTAAGATAATGGTTAGGGTTAGGGTTATGATTATGGTTAGGGTTAATATTTAAGGTTAGGGTTAGGGTAAGGATTTACATTATGAATAGGGTTAGGGTTAGGGTTATGGTTTACAATTAGGGTAAGGATTATGGTGATTATCAAGGGTATATCATGTAGTTAGGGATAATGTTAGGGTTAGGGTGAGGGTGAGGGTGAGATTTTTGGGTAGGGTAAAGGTTAGGATTAGGATTAGGGTTAGGGGTATGTAATAGTTAGGGATGGGATTAGGTTTTGGGTAGGCTTAGGGTTAGGGTTAGATTTTGGGTTAGGATTATGGTTAGGATTAGGATTATGGTTAGAGTTAGGATTATATATATATATAGAGGTATTAGTGATATATATGTAATATATATATTTTCAAACTAAATAAAATCATATTATGTTACATAAACCATAGCACTAATTATATATCATTTAATTAAAATATATAAGGCACATAATCATTATTAAATTGTATATAAACATGTTTATTCTAACCATCCATCATATACTTTAATACATTATAAATAATATAAATATTATCCATGACAATGTAAATCTATGTTTGTATGAATTTATATAAATCTTTTATTCTCTATGTTTGTACATAAACCATAACATTAATAATCCATGTCATAAATTTAATTCAAAACCCATATAACCATCTATAATGTATATAAAAAGCTTCTTCTAAACTATGCAACACATATTTGAATACATAAATGTATAAGTATCGTAATTTATCATATAAGTAATGTCCATAAGTCATATAACCATTTTGAAAGTATATCAAATTAAATAAGATCTTTTGAAGGTAAAATAAGATGTAGAATATAGAAATAAAAATTCATTGTAATGGTGTAAATACATGACAAATTCTTCACTGATGAGAACTGCATTACGCCCTTTATTTTCAAACTAATCATGATATACTTCTTTGAGAAACTTTGGAAATGCAGCTACTTTTGTGTACACCTCTTTAACATTTTTTGCAACATATTCCACTTGCAATAAATTTCTAGTTCATCAACATCTTTGATCATTAAGCTGGTGTTTTCAATTTGTTCAAGAATTTTGATACAGTGCTCCAAAACAACTCTTTCACATTTGTCCATAATGGTTTCAGCAACATTGTTTGAGTTTATAGAGCCATGTGGGCTTGAAACAATGATTTTTGATTCATTTTTTGAAACGTCCATAGTATAATTTATCTAGTGTTCAAAGTGGAATTCAATAAAATTAAGGTTAGTATCTAGGAATTATAAGAATAAAACTATTCATAAAATGTTTTCAATTTGATTGATTTAAAATAATTTCATAAAGTTATTGAATATGATGAAGTTATTCATTCTTTTATAACTGTGAAGGTGAATGTTTAATGATACCAATATAAAGTAATTCATCATCGTCGATCTTATTTATTTGCTCAAATATAATGGTTTAACAATATTTATTTAATTGAACATTTTTTTAACTAATAAATATTTTTTAAATTTTTAGTGAAATGATAGAATAATTGTAACTATCAATTTATGTAAATTTGTCTAAAATATACATTGTATCATCATTTATTCAAATATATCTATTTTATAGTTTGAAAATAATGAAATTATATAAACCATGTGAAATTTAAGTTAATTTATAAAACATAAGACTAATATTGCATCATATAAATAAAATTCATAAGCCATATAATCATTTATAAAGAATATAAACATGTTTAGTCTAATCATCCATCATTCACCTTAATACATTGTAAATAATATAAATAGATTATCCATAACAATATAACCCACCATAAAGTATATGAACATATTTAATCCATAAAGTATATCATTGAACTTAATAAATAAATAAAATTTAACCATACATAAAGTATATAAAAATGTTTATACGAACCATCCATGATGTAGTTTAATAGAGAAATCACAAAATCATAATCACCAATAACATAAATAACATCCATAAGTCATATAACTATTCACAAAGTATATAAAATGTTCATCCAAAATATGTAGTATCTACAGTAATACATAGATTACGTAATTTGTAATATCTATATTTATTTAGGATTTAATATTAATTTTCTATTCTTTTTTCAAGTAGTTTATAAATGCATCACGTATAATATTGGAATTTCCTTGCTTGTATTGTTCATCATAGAAAATTTCTCGTATGAATTCGAGAAATCCTTGAACCTTCAAAGAGGCCTTGTACATGTTGTTGAAGAGTTATTTTGTTTGAATGATTTCAAAGTCTTTGATTGCTACTATGCTTCTACTTACATCCTCTATTTCATTTATTATTTGTGTAAGATTTTCATTCACTAATCTCATGAGCTTATCCATCTTTTTTTCAATAATAGCATTTGATCCAATAGACTCATTACGATTTATGGGGGCATTAACTAAATTTTGAGTTTCTAAACCTTAAGAATCCATATTTTGTATAGAAATGAAATAGGTTTTAAATACATGAAATATAATAATTCAATATAAGTACACATCATATTAGAAATAAATGAATATTTAGTAGTCATACACATTACATAATTTCTTTTTTTTCTTAGAGTGTATGAAATAAGGCTTAAAGGTTATGACATTTTATTGTTGTTTTTTTGTTTAGTGGAGAGCTTCAAGTAATTAACTTAAATACCTATTATAGAAACTATGTTATAGTGTAGATTATTTCTAAAATTTTATTAATAAATTTATTTTCATACAGTTCCCTAGAAAGTTAAGAAAGGACAATAAGATGAATTTGTGTATAGAAGAGAAAAATGCATCAGTATATTAACAATATTTGTCACATCAAATAGTTTCTAGGGCTTTTAGCCTGTTTTGCTCTACCTTTCTTTTGGCCACCTATTTTCCTTTTTTTCATTTTTTCATATTTATCGTATGTGAAGGGTGGCATAACTTTTAGTCCTTTCAAAGCTTTGACATGTGATATTGCCACAAACATGAGACCACTTCTTTCAATGGGGCCTATATCAATTGTAGCCTTTTGTAGTGTTAGTCCATGTGATTTGTGTATCATTAGAGCCCATGCCAATCTCAAAGGTATTTGTTTTGTGGTACACTATTAATTATTGGAATTGGAACCCTTTGGGGTGGTTATCATCAAATGGAATTCTAATGTAACTATCAAAATCTACAAGTACATACAACGGTGGTTGAGGTGGTGCACTTCCAGGGGTGACGACAATACTTTGATTATATCCTAGTGCTCCATTGACAAAACCTGCTTATATCCATAAGGTCTAAGTTAGCATCACCCTTAGATTGTTGTTGAGTAGTAATTCCATCTCCAACTCATCATTTCCATCTCTTTCTATATAAGTAAGTGATGTTGTTTTTGAAACAATGCTTCATGTAATAGGATTTGATAACAAATAGAGTTTTCTCCTATTATGGCTATGCACATTATCATTTATAAAGAATAAATTAACACTATATTCGAACTCTTCATTTTTTGTATTGCTCATGTTGGTATTGGATCTAGACATAAGTAAAATCCAATCTTCTATTGTAGGGTTTGCATCTCTTATGTTTGATAGAAGAAGACAAAACCTTTCTTGCTCAATGTCTTGTCAATCTTGTCTAAAAATGAGATCTAAAGTGACTATTGTTTGGAATTGTTCCCAAAGTAGCTTTGCATGCCTTGTATTGTTGTATGGGGTTTTATCATTTACTGGAGGCAATTGTTCCAAATCTCCAACCAATATCATAGAGACACCTATTTGAAAGAAACGTATTATAAAATTAGTATTTTAATAATGATGAAAATGTGTCAATCCAAGAATATTCATAAATTCAAGAATGGAAATACTAAGCATACCTCTAAAACTTTCATGGGTTCTTATGGGAAATGCTTGTCATAGACGAGGGTCTATGTTTTCCAGTAACCTCTATCCTAAAAAGCTCATTTCATATATCAATATATATTTAATGTGAGAGATCTCATCTTGGAAACTTGTGACTCTTGTTCCCTATAATTCACTGAAATATTTTATAGGCATTCTCAGCCTAGAATGAATTTTTGATGCTCCAATATTGAACGTCGCAACTCCGATTGGTGCAAGTAGAAGTAAAGGAGAGCGTTCTAGAGATGTTGCATTTTCCAATGCCTGATTGATAGCACCAATTAAATATGACTTACTTGTTCCTATTACATGTCTTGTATTAACATATACAAGGGGGATGCATTATGATCTGTATGATAGTGGGAGATTATAATATTTTTGCTTTGTTTTATTTTTCACTAAGGTTTACGTAATCCACACATTGAGGTTTGTCATCATAAATCAAGCAACCTGTATTTCTCATAGTGGTAATGAAATTTGTAGCTAAATTTGTGTATTCTTCTCCCTGAAATTCACAACACCAATCTATTTTTTGATCTATATATCTCCTTCCTGACATATCTATTTCTGAAACTTGGAAAAATTTTCAATGATGAAGCCTAGATAGAATTTCCCATTCATTTTCTATGGTAACTTACCTAGAGCACCATTGTTGTCTTCAAATTCAAAATCTATATTATTTTTGGTATTTTCAGTAACCCCTCTTCTTTCTAGGTGCCATGGAATGTAATTTAAGTTATCCCATGTTGCGATTATTGATTCATCATTGTCACCAATATATGTTTGTATGTTGTTACCCATAAATTTTCCTTAAGTATTTATTTGGGATGTTATCTTACTATTTTTCCTAAGTCATGGACCAAATCTAGTTTTGGGCGGTCTTTTGACATTCATTTTGAATTGGGGTAGTGTTTTGTTAAGTTCATCAAACCTCCCATTTTACCGCATACCTTATTTTTCCTTCATTGGGCAGTTTTCTCTTGTCACATCCGAACTTCAATTTTCCCCAAAGTGCACATACGAAACCAATTAAGCCATGAGTCAAAGTTTGAAAACTTCATCCGCAAGTTATGCCTCGAATGAAATTTCCTAAGTAATTTTGAACCTGGTGGCTCGCACTCACAAAAGGATATGAATATCACAGTGAAACTTTCCTAGGAATTGGACATTCCGACAGGTGACTAATATCTTTCTATGGACGTTCATTTACTTGTCAAACCAGGGGACATAGACTTTAAATGGCGCAGCAAAATATATGCACTAGGAATTTGTTTTAGTCAAATCTTAGCAAAAATACATACTGGAAAGAAATTCTATCTAAGCTACAGAATGGTAATGTAGAATTCTTTAACTCAACTATACTTGATTAAAACAGAAACTGTAACAGCTACGACTGAAGCACAAACCATGAACTGGCCTTATGCTGTAGGAACAGTCACAGGGATGGACTCTCTATGCTGCAGGAGCAGTGTAAGACTGAGTTTGCATAAAAACTTCAAAAGATGAAAGCTAACTGATATCGCTATAAAAGAACATCTAACTAACAACTACGATACTTACTAAGTGGGCCCCTTAGCAGCATCTACTAATTACTACGATGTCGAACTCTAACTTCATCGATCTTTATTCATGAAAACATAATGAAATACATTGTCTTGTTGGTGTGAAAACTAACAACAAACTCTGCTTCTGGTCAAACAGATTTTGTCTTTCATTATCATACTGATTCTTACATGATCTCTGCTACTCTGTTTCTATCTTACCTAAAAATCATCTATTACTCATTCTATTTCTCTTCTATCACCACCTCACGCAGGAGGAGTATCTTATTTTTAAATTAGAATAACAACTAACTAACCAACTTCATCAAAGAAAGACGTGGAAGTAAAGTATATCCCTGAATCAAGGAATAAACTTCATAAATGAATTTATGTGTTCAACCCGATTCAGAGAGAATCTAGCGCTCCACTCTCTCCAGATTGACTTTTCATTACAAATCTTTCCAAATCGGTTTCGGTCAAAGAGTCTTTGGCGGAGCTTCCTCAAAGTCTTGCAAGAAATGGACTTTACTGCAAGGCCGAGATCGGCTGCGCTTGACTCGATCATTCTTCAACAACCTGTGAAACAAAAGGTAACAGACGCGCAAGAAGAGGCATATGGTACATACACGATATCTATTCATTAATCACACATTTCAAATATGCTTCACCATTTAAAAACTGTATACGATATACCAGCCATTTTTGGGAGTCAACAGGGCAATAAATGCAATCAAGTCAACACAATAGGCTGCAGGAATATAAAAGTGTCTTGCTACAGGATATCCCCATAAAAGGTTTCATCAAAGTTTAAACAGCCATGAAATAACAAAAATGAAATCATTTAAAATTTTATCATATCATCAAATTATGAGCATATTTTAGGCTCATCACTACCCCCTACTTAGCCCAATGCTAGTCCTCCAGCATTAACTTTCCTGGTGATTTCTCTGAAGTCAGTAGTGGCTGCATGACTCTGGAATGGATGTCCAAACCTGTAATAGAATCCTTTGAAATCTCGGCACCTTTCATATCTGCGGTCTTCTAATTCACTGTTAAGATTTGTAGCCTGATGAGAATACAGGGGCCACATTAGCACAGGGGGTCTGAATGTCAGTGGCAGCCACAATTCAAATCTTGTTTGAAGTCCCAATTGAATATATCTGCTAGTTCATTTGAGTGCAACTGTAAAGTTGAGGGGACCATGTGGTTCTGACTTTCTTAACCCAACAGTCAATTTTTCCCATCTTTTCTCAGTTCTGGTATATGCTAATCTCCAAAATGAATATTGTTGTGCCTGGAATTCATCATATACTTGCTTTCTGATGTCAAATATTTTTGCTCTGGCTGAAACATTATTAATACCATATGTCAATGCAAACCAATCTTTCAACATTGCATGTGGGTTTGAACTTTGAGAGCATAATGGGACAGGCTCTGTTTTCTCAATTTCCTTATACGTTTCCCACTATCTGCCATAATTCACCTCATTTGCTGCCCATGACATGAATGCTCTCAAATGAATATCACCAATGTATGGAAGAGGATTCCATTCTGTTTCAAGTGGTATTAAAAAGCCATGCAAATAGAATTCACACAGAGAATTCCTTAACCAGTTAGGGGCTGCTTGATATGCTTCATAAAATTCTTTGGCAGAATGAATTATGGGGTCTTGGTTTCTAGAAATTCTCATCAATTGAAACCATAAAAACTGTTCTTTGAGGCACAGAGCATAAACTCTGGGTGGCGGTCTGCATTCCATAATTTGACCAGTTACCTTTAGCATTTCATCCATTTTTGCTTTCAATTCAGCAATTTTCTGTTTCTGATTTTCAATTTTCTTTTTCAATTTCTTCTTTTCTATTTGCCACAGACTTTGTTGCATATCAGTCTCGGCAATGTGTTGAAAAGTCACAGTTTGCAGTGTAACTGTTTCTCAATTATTTTTAACAAATTCCAGAAATTCAATTAAAAAGGTCCTCCTATACACAACAATGGCTTTACACATTGCAGGATGAAATATAACTTCATTAGGCACATTTAGTTGTTCAGCATGTTCTTGTTCTTGCTGCAGGATAAATTCTTCTTGTTGTTGCGGTGAAGAAGTCTGAGCTTCCTCCGAGAATTGCATAGCAGCATTAACCAGATCATCAAGACTTGGCAACTCATGCCCATTATGCCCTGCTTCTTTTGTCTCTACTTGTTCCTCTTCAGGAACGACCGAACTCTGAGCAGCATTCTCAGATTCAACAGATCCTTCTGAAATTACAATCACCTCAGGTTGCGGTGAAACATGGGAGGCCCTAAATTGTTTTCTTGTGGAAACCCTTCTTGGTATTGATGTGCCTGCAGGGGGTGTTCCGGTAGCTTTTCTTTTTCTTGTTTGTTCAGGGGGCTCTGCCCTACCAGAGGATGATGGTGAACTGGTAATATCAACAGCTGTTGATGTAGGAGAATCTGTTGCAGGGGAAGGTGCTACAGGAGAGGAGCATTGCCTTTTCTGAGAATGAGGGTCAGATTCTGGGGACCCTTCTACCTTTGATTTTCCTTTCTCCCTCCTAGCGGCAGACCTAGTTTGTACCCTAGCAGAGGATTCAGCTGTGACAGCTACAGGAGTAGATGACCCTTGCCCTGTTCCACTAGTAGATGCAACTTCTTTCTTCTTTCTTTGAGGTCGTGGGGTAATTACCCTAGAGGGTTGTGGAGGTTGTAAACTCTTTTGGGCAACAAATTATTGCCAGGAGAGAGGTGAAACATCTCTCAAAGAGCACTCAATAAGCAATTTAATAAGGCCATGATGAGTGACAGAGTTATCTTTCCCCTGTTGAGTTCCATGGGCACTTTGCTCTAAAAACTTTAACAAGAAATTCGGAACATTCACAGCCAACCCATGCCTTATATGGCTTAATAATTTAAAATGATGCGAATGCAGATAAGAAAAATGGCCTTCACAGGTTAAATACCTCATTATATAAGTGGCATACTCTGAATATGGAAGAGGTAGTGACACTCACTTGCATCCTTGCTTGGAGATGTTCAGCGGTCCATCAGCAGGCATCGAAAATTCAACCCTTGCAGCTGCAGCATATTAAGAAAAGTTTTCTCCAACGGCTGGGATCCCGGTTACCTCAGCAATTCTGTCTTCAGTTGCAACAACTGTTAGACCCCATACGGTGGCTTCCCCTTCAAAAAGTGTTCTCAAAAATTCTGTCGCAACCTCCTCATCAAAATCATTTAAACTCAGAAAATAATTTAACCATCCACAGAGGCTAAATGCTTGGGCTGTCTGCGGGTTTTGCAACAACAATTCATGAGCTACAGGCTCATGTCATACCAACTGACCACCCATGTCTGCAGTTTTTCTAGCTGAACTCAATTTCTTGCTGAAGATTCAAATTCTTTATTTCCTTTTCTGCTCTAGTTTTTCTCCGTCAGGCTGCCACATTTTTTTTTTTTCCAAAAATGAACTTTCTTAAACAAGCAGTCTTAATAGTAGTTTGCAAGAAAAAGATGCATTAAAGAAGGTCATGCAATCACGTTTGGAAAGTACCAGAAATATATTAAAGAAAGATTATTTTGCAGTTATGGCAGCGGCGAAAAGACAGGCTTCAAACGATGAATTACCCCGCCCCCTACTTAAAAGATGACATGTGTCCTCACATGTACTAAAAAATAGGTAGAGATTCGGGTGATAATGACCGGTACATGCATAGCAGTAATTGAATGGAATGAAATAAATCAAATATGCGATATGAAAAGATATGGCGTACCTTTAGTAATTGCACGTACGTGTGAAGAAAGATGACAGCGCTGCATGAATTGACAAGTTGGAAAGATATCTGAATTAAGGTTGATGCAGACGGATGAAGTGGACGGGTGACGTGGGCGGATGAAATGTACGAATGAAATGGATGGATGGAATGGATGGATGGAAGATAAAGAAATGAGGTGGGGGCGATAAATTTAAATGGAGAAAAGGGGTTTTCTTAAAAAGAAAACCTTTATTATGGGCATGCTTTTTGAAAATTAGAGGAACGCTGCAGGAGAAAGGCCAGAGCCTTCGGCTGCAGGAAGAGTAGCGGGAGGAACCTGAATGAACTGCTTCATGAAGTCTTCCTTGGAAACTGGCTTATGGTACAGTCGGAGTCGGTGGCCATTGACGAGCAATTTGAAACGGACTGGATCAATTGTGACCAGCTGCACAGCTCCATTGTCAAACACATTTTCAACCTCATAGGGGCCAAGCCAGCGTGTTGTGAGTTTACCCTGGTTTTCTTGGTACCTGGAATCATATAACAAAGCCCAATCTCCAGCAGAAAATTTTCTGGTTTTGATGTGTTGATCATGCCATCTCTTTCTCTGCTGTTGGATTACTTTTGTATGCTGCAGGGCGGCTTTTCTCATTTCGTCCAAAGCATTTAGCTGTAGGAGACGGTCCTTCTGTGCTTCAGATAAGTCCATGTTGAGTTCAAGAGCTGTCCTCAAAGTTTTATGTTCAAATTCAATGGGTAACATAGCTGTTTTCCCATAGAGCAACTCAAAAGGTGTAAACCCAGTTGTTTTCCATGTAGTTCTGTAAGCCCAAACTGCTTCAGGAAGTCTATTACTCCAGTCTTTCTTATGAATCTGCACTGTCTTTGTGAGGATTGCTTCAATTTCTCTATTTGTTACCTCCGCCTGACCATTGGCTTGAGGATGATAGGGGTTGGACTTCCTGTGTTTGATCTTATAGTCATTCATAAGTGCAGTGATCAGATTTGACGTAAACTGAGCTCCTTGATCAGTTACAAGCTCTCTGGAAACTCCAAATCTGGTAAAAATTTGTTCATACAAAAATTCATCAACTTTGTTATCTCGGGCATTAGTCATAGCTTTTACCTCGACCCATTTTGTGACATAATCCGTGTAAACTAGAATATATGACTTTCCATTTGATGGTGGATCAATTAGTCCCACAAAATCCATCCCCCATTTATCAAAAGGGTTGACTATTACCTACAGATATAGTGGCATTTCATCTGAATTAGTTGGTCTTCCCATACGCTGGCATCTGTCACACTTCCTTGTATAGGCCATAGCATCCTTATGTAATGTTGGCTAGTAATACCCTATTGTAAGAATTTTCATTGCTGTTCTTTTTGCTGCAAAATTTCCTCCACATGGTTCATCATGGCAGGCATGCAAGATATCATAAGTCTCATCTTCTCTTACACATATTCGCATTACTTGATCAGGGCCAGTATAAAACAGACAATTGGCAATCCAGGTAAAGTTAAAACTTTTCTCTGTCAACAACTTCTTTTCTTTTGGGGAAAAATGAGCTGGTATTTTGTTTGCTGCCAGATAATTAGCAATATTTGCATACCAGGGTGTATGTGCAACAATGGAAAATAAGTGTTCATCTGGAAATCTATCATCAATGACCTCTTGTTCCTCAAATGCAGCTGATTGAAGTCTTGATAAAAAGTCAGCTACGACATTAGCTCTTCCTGGTTTGTCAATGATTGTGATATCAAATTCTTGTAACAACAGGAGCCATCGTGCCAATCTACCAGAACTGGCAGGTTTGTTCATCAGGTACTTGATTGTTGCATGGTCAGTGTGGATAAATATCTGATAACCTGTGACATAATGCCTGAATTTATTCAAAGCATATACTACTGCAAGCAATTCCTTTTCTGTAACAGTATAGTTGAGCTCAGGACCTTGAAGGTTTTTGTTGATAAAGTAGATAGCATGCTCAATTGAATTTTCTTTTTGACTTAAAACTGCTCCTATACCAAAATTAGACGCATCAGCATGTATGTGAAAAGGCAGGTTCCATTTTGGACCTTGAAGAACAGGGGCTTTGGTAAGCAAGTCCTTTAGCTGCAGGAAGGATTTTTCAAGGCCTCGGTCCACTCAAATTGGGAATCCTTTGTTAACAAAGCATAAAGTGGACTGACAATTTTACTAAAGTCTTTTATAAACCTTCTATAATACCCTGCATGACCAAGAAAACTTCTACCATCTTTTTGTTTTGCAGGAGTTTGTAAATTCTGAATAACTTCAATTTTAGCAGGGTCAACCTGAATTCTATTCTTTGAAAGATGATGACCTAGAACAATACCTTCTTCCATCATTAGAAAGCACTTTTCACTGTTTAGAGACAAATTTTGCTCTCTACATCTTTTTAATACTTTTTCTAAATTCACCAGTGCTTCTTCAAATGTGACTCCATATGTAGTGAAATCATCCATATAAATCTCCATACATTCATGAGATATATCAACAAATATACTAATTACTGCTCTCTGAAATGTTGCTGGTGCATTGCATAAGCCAAAAGGCAAGACCGAATAAGCAAATTTTCCCCATGGACAGGTAAAAGTGGTCTTGTCTTGATCTTCAGGGGTAATTTTTATCTGATTATACCCACTGTAACCATCTAAGAAGGAAAAATATCTTTTACCAGACAGTGAATCTAGTACTTGGTCTACAAAAGGTAATGGAAAATGATCTTTCTTAGTGGCATTGTTCAACTCTCTATAATCTACACATACTCTCCATTTTTCTCCTTTCTTGGGGACAATGACTAATGGAGAATCCCATTGGCTGTCAGAAATTGGGTAAATAAAACCAGCATCAAGCAACTTTTGAAGTTCATTTTTCACTATTTCTCTAAGTGTTGGATTTACTCTTCTTTGAGGTTGTCTAACTGGTGAACAATCTTCTTTGATATATATCCTATGAGTACGTATCAAGATCGACTCCTTGTATTGCATCCCCATATTCCCATGCAAGTTTTTATGTCGCTCTTGTAGTATTTTTAATGTTTCATCCCTTTGAGATCGAGACAACTTGTTATTAACATTCAAACAATGATTCGAGACAATTTATCCGCTTAATGAGATTACTCATAGAATCAATGTGTAATGTTTGTACTCTTGTGGAAGCAAAGGCGAAAAATTGTCTAAGTTTAGAAGTACGAACTCTCGAATCTAGTCAGTCATAGAAACATTGATGCTGACTATCACTTGGATCAGATAAATTATCTGCATCAAGATTGAATTGCAGAATTTGAAAAAGCAAAGCATCTTCACTTTGAAGTTGAGAGAATGGATCATTTTGAAGCATCATCAATTGAGCCAAAGAATTGGCTTCTTCAGTTTCTTCTCCCACATCTGGCCAAACAAGTTGGGACAAATCTAGTTGAGGTTTAGCAGGCGGATACAAAGCCAATTTCTTTGTGGACTGCCTATCAGAAATGGTCATATCTCCAGAACGGCATCCTATAAAAGCATCAGCAGTTGCTAACCATGGCCTACCAAGGATAACTGGATACCCTCCTAAAGTTTCCTTAACTGATAATATTGTAAAATCAGCAGGATACTCCCAAGATTGAAGAGTGACAATTACATCTTCTATCATCCCATCAGGTTTGACTGTGGAGCTGTCTGCAAGCTGCAGAACTGTGGGTGTAGACCTAATGTTTGAAATATTTAAGGAGTCCATAGTATGCTTTGTCATTACATTAATGGCAGCTCCTAAATCAATCAAAACATTTTTTACAACTTGGTCATTTATATGTATCTGTACTACAGGGCTTCCAGGGTCAATATACTTTGGAATGACTACATTTCCCAACATTATATCAGCCAATTTCTCTAAGACATGAATTGTTTGGGGATCCTTTTTCTTTTGTCCAGGCTTCTTCAAACAGGCTTCTTTAATAGTTTTTCCAAAAATGGGAACATCTTTAATAGCCTGAAACAAAGGGATTTGAATTTGCACATTCTTGAGCTGATCTAGTATATCAAAAGTGGATTTTTCTATGAGTTTAGATTCAGTACTTTGTAACCTCTAAGGAAAAGGTGGTTTATCTTGTCTCTACAGAACAGGTTCCATAGAAACTGTATCGGGTATAGGCATGTGTTCAGTGGAAACAACAGGTGCATTAGATTCTTCAAAGGGTGAATCAGATATTTCTGTAATTAGAGGTGGTTTGGGAGCAGGTAAAGTAGTTCCAGACCTCAGATGGATGTCATTAACATTTAAGGCATAAGCTTGATATTGGTTGGCTTCAAATAGCACAGTCGCTGAGGTCAGCCGCTGCTGTTTATTATTGGATTAGGCAAACGGGTCAAGGTACAGGCTGCTTGCTTGGGAGGTCCGTGATTTGTAGCTGCTGCTGTGAGGTGACATATGGGCCCTGTTGTGGTCAGGAGGCCGCAGGAACCTAGAGACTGTTTTGCCATTGTTGAGGACCCTCTTCCATTAAGGGATTTTGCTACTAATTTCCGGCGGTAGTCCATAGGATACCGCCAACCTCCTTGAGGAGATTGCCACTACGGGGTTTGATAATTAGGCCAGCTTGGTTAAGGCGGATTCCATGGTGGTGGTGGTCCATATGCTTGTTGCCATTGGTTATTATAGCTAGAATAGGGATTACCAAAATTTAAAGGGTCTTGAGGCATACCTTGCCTTTGGGCCCATGGTCTCCTTTGTGCAACAAAGAACACTTGATCATCATCACCTTCCACTGGTTTGAAGTTAGTAGGCAGTTGTCTGGCTTCCAGATTAGCCACCATCTTGCATCTGCAATCACGCTTCTTTTGTCTACAGTAGGGACAGAACTCAGCCAAAGCTACCTCAGCTTCTGCATGTTTTTTTCGAGCTTGCATAGTATCCAATTGTGTAGCCATATTATTAATGATGTCCTGCTTGAAATCAGATAGCAGATTTGTGATCTCCATTCAGGAAACTCCACCAGAAGAAGACTTCCCCACTGAAGCATGATGACCTCAACCTTTCTTAACTATTGCTCGAGAGTAGTTAAGGCATATCTTCTGTATATCATCCCAAGGCAGTTGAGTTATATCACCTCCTCCCATTAGGTCTAGGGCGTCAATACAAGCATCACCGATTCCCCTTAGAAAGAGTAGTTTCTGAGAGTCCTCGTTAAGAGTATGGTTTGAGTTTCTTTTTAATGAAAAAAAAAACCTTGAAATATAGTCTTCCAGACTTTCATCCTCCTTCTACTGAATTCGGAATATGTCATCACCTTTGCTGGCACTCTTACAACATTCCTTATATTTTTCAAGAAATTTAGTCTACATGGCTGCCCAACTATTTACAACGGCTCTTCCCAGACTCATGAACCATCTGAGAGCTCCCTCCTTCAAAGTGGAAGGAAATAGCTTTAGTTTATGAGCGTCGGTGTTGTAGTCATAACTGCGACAGAGGACATCAAATTCAAACAGAAAGGTTTATGGATCTTCTGTGACCAGGCCATAAAACTTTGGGAGCAAGGAAGAGGGGATGTTTTTAAGATTATCAGTATCTTGTTGGGGAACAATGGGAAACTCAAATGCAGGAGGTGGATTATTAGGTGGATTATTTTCCATGTCTGGGTGCTAGAATAGCAGAGCAAATGGATTTTCTTCAGGTTCATTATCAGCTGGGTCAAACGGTAGTTCAATAAACAAATTTTCAGGGAGGAACCTTCCCAAGGCTCTCCTTCTATGCATGCATGGCAGAATAACGGCTTGAAAGATTTTGAAAAATTTTTACTAACAGACTAAACTAATGCTGAAAATGACTTTGTCAGACTCCTAGTTAGACACCATCCCCGGCAGCGGCACCAAAAATGGCTCGCACTCACAAAAGGATATGAATATCACAGTGAAACTTTCTTGGGAATTGGACATTCCGACAGGTGACTAATATCTTTCTGTGGACGTTCATTTACTTGTCAAACCAGGGGATGTAGACTTTAAATGGCGCAGCAAAATATATGCACTAGGAATTTGTTTTGGTCAAATCTTAGCAAAAATACATACCGGAAAGAAATTCTATCTAAGCTACAGAATGGTAATGCAGAATTCTTTAACTCAACTATGCTTGATTAAAACAGAAACTGTAATAGCTACGACTGAAGCACAAACCATGAACTGGCCTTATGCCGCGTGAAGGTCGCTGTGGATGGACTCTCATGCCGCAGAGCAGACTGAAGCCATAAAACTTCAAAAGATGAAAGCTAACTGGAGATCAGCAGAAAATAACATCTAACTAATTAACTACAGATATTTACTAAGTGGGCCCCCTTAGCAAAAATCTACTGATTACACAGATGCTGAACTCATAACTTCATCGATCTTTATTCATGAAGACAGAATGAAATACATTGTCTTGTTGGTGTGAAAACTAACAACAAACTCTGCTTCTGGTCAAACAGATTCTGTCTTTCATTATCATACTGATTCTTACATGATCTCTGCTACTCTGTTTCTATCTTACCTAAAAATCATCTATTACTCATTCTATTTCTCTTCTATCACCACCTCGCGCAGGAGGAGTATCTTATTTTTAAATTAGAAGAACAACTAACTAACCAACTTCATCAAAGAAAGACATGGAAGTAAAGTATATCCCTGAATCAAGGAACAAACTTCATAAATTAATTTATGTGTTCAACCCGATTCAGAGAGAATCTAGCGCTCCACTCTCTCCAGATTGACTTTTCATTAAAAATCTTTCCAAATCGGTTTCGGTCAAAGAGTCTTTGGCGGAGCTTCCTCAAAGTCGTGCAGGAAATGGGCTTTACTGCAAGGCCGAGATCGGTTGCGCTTGACTTGATCATTCTTCAACAACCTGCGAAACAAAAGGTAACAGACGCGCAAGAAGAGGCATATGGTACATACACGATATCTATTCATTAATCACACATTTCAAATCTACTTCACCATTTAAAAACTGTATATGATATACCAGCCATTTTCAGGAGTCAACAGGGCAATGAATGCAATCAAGTCAACACAATAGGCTGCAGGAATATAAAAGTGTCTTGCTACAGGATATCCCCATAAAAGGTTTCATCAAAGTTTAAACAGCCATGAAATAACAAAAATGAAATCATTTAAAATTTTCTCATATCATCAAATTATGAGCATATTTTAGGCTCATCACCTGGGTGGGGTTTTGTTAAGTTATGTGAACCATTAGTTTTGCTGCCTATGAAGAATTATATTGATTAAACTGAATTATCGCCAGTTTGGTTACTTAATTAAGATGTTATACAGAAGAAAGCTAGTATTTTCCAAGCACAATATAAATAGAAACTAGCAAACCATACATGTAAAAGAATAGATAACACCAAAAAGAGATATTTTATTTATATATAAACATTTTTGCATTATGCTAGTATAGTTATAATCACTTGGTTCAAGTACAAAAAGATAGGTTGGAAAACACAAAAAGAGGAAAAAAGAAGATATTCCAGGTGCACAAGGTAAACATCAGGACCCAAATGCTCTTAGTAACAACCTGGAGGTGTTCAATTTGAGCAGGTGAAAGCAAGTTCTTGTGTGATTGGAGGAATTGCACAAACAACCCCATATCATTTATCACTACTCCAGTGTGCAGTAGTCGAGCCATGGCCTCCTCTAGATTCTCGTCCTGGATAGCAGATGCAATGCAAATGGCATCAGCTACCAGCCCAATTCGAGGATAGTAGCTAAGTCCATTTATCACCACCTTGACATGGTGATGGAATTCAGGTTTCACCAAACACTCCAATGCCCTCACCCCCTAGTCTCAATGGCCAAAATTCTTGACAACAGTGTAGATAAATCACTCTAGCATGGTGGTATTATGTACATGACCTTGGCTTAGAAATTCCTTTCCCAGGATGCTTCAGAGCACTTCTTCTTCCACTTCACTCTACACCACGAAGACCTTTTTTAGTTGATCAAAAGTGTGCCTAAACAGAGGGCTACACTCAATTTCCTCCAGAATAATGTAATCATTCGCAGAGTTTCCATCACTTTGGGAGCTCGCCATATTGGATGCAATTGATGGTGGGAGAGAAGTGATACTGCTTGAATTTATGGAATTTTGGTTACACATAGGTGAATTCATTCAAGATTGATAAGATGTGAATTTAATTTATATTTATGGTCATTTTGCATTGATTGACTTACAATCCTTCATCGGACAACTCGCATGTGCTACCGCTTGGTTTCCTCATATGTTGCATTAAAGATTGATTAAATGATTGGTCCTTTGCTGGCTATTTCTTGGGTGGTGATTGATTTTCTCTTTCGATATCTATTCTTGGAAAAATTTCCATTGTCTTATCAAGTTCCCAATAAACGTTCAGGATACAAGAAGTCACTAATTTAGTAACAGCTTTAATGTTCATTCAATGGCTTTAGCCATATTATAAATTAGATGTTAAACATAGAGGAAGGGGATTTTGAATCTTCCCGGATACATCTGGGGGTGTTTTCGAGGAGGAATAATATTACTTAAAGTCTACAATAGCTTATAATCAGTGTGTTATAAATTAAAAGATTTGAAGTATGCAAACCTAAGTGTTATGTGTATGATATAGTTGTGTTTTCTTTGAAGAATGGGCTATATTTCTTTTATTTATTGCAGTCTGATCTATTTACATTAGTTATATTTGATGGTCATGATTTTCAATCTTTGTATTGATCATAAATGGCTATGTTTTTTCCCTCGTGTTAGTCTCATATTTATGAGCTAGCATTAGTCACCTTTTCTGCTTTCTGGTTAAAAGTACATGTCATTTCTTTAGAATAGATAAATTCATTGAATATTTTGTGAGGGAGTTGTACCTCAATAAAAATTCAGAGAAAAGCCACAAATGCAATTGTGCACTTTTCAGAGTTGTTAGCAGATTTATATCAGTGTCAGTCTGGGTTTAGCGTCATTACTTGATTTTATCTATCAAGGTTATTTCATTCACTAACATATTTCACGAAAAGGCTTATACAACAATAGTTCTGAATTGCAAAAATTGATCCACTTATTTGAGTCACATGCAGAAATTGTTAGAAATCAAGAAAATACCCTACAATAGCTCCTTTTCTTAGACTCCATAAGTTATGACCTTTTCTTTAGTGGTTATAAACCCATGATTTTGCAGCATCGATAAGGAAAATAGATTCTATAAATAGGGGCCTTTTCCTATATGCATTGATGAAGTATTTGTTGTGTTGCTCATTCTCATCATTCGTATTTAAGTTGACATGTTTGAACACTTCCTTTGAAACATTTAAATTCACAAACATTCTACTACTCTCTACCAGTGGGAGTTCCAATAGCATGTGGCTTGTTTCTTGGGCTCCAATATCCCTTTCTATCAGTGTTTCAGTGAGAAGCCTTTTGTAAGCTTTTGCTACTAAATCATTAGGATCTTGTAGATTTGCAAGCACAATAACATTTGGTGGTAGGTTTCAGAGCTTCTTTCTACCTTTGCTACATACTTTGCAATATATTTTACTACAGCATGCTTTGACATAATAAGTTGCCAATCAATATTTGCTCTCCATAATTGTATTATGTAATGATTGTATGAATTAACTCTATCATCATTTTTGAATGCATCAAATTTCATTTTTGAATGCATCAAATTTCATCTCACTACTCTCTAAATCTTTATATATTCTAGATTCTTGATTTTGAGGCCACAGTGCATTATACCTATATGTTTTGTAAAGGTATTTTTTCATTAAATCAAGCAATATATTAAAGGAAGAAAATATTTACATAGAAATTGGAAGAAAATGATAATGGAGAATTTACCTGCAAACTAATTTTCCTCTTTTTTTCTATAGACATGCGCCCTCTTTACACATTGTGTGTCTTTGTACAGTGTTCAAAATTTCTTCGTATTCTTCCCATAAATCAATTTATGCCAATTGTCTTGTGTTTTTCAAACATGGGTGTGGAGAGAAATTTTGGTATGCCTACAAGTGGTAAGGTCATTTTAGTTAATCACTTTTGTCAAATTTGATAAATTGTTTATATTTGAGAGAATATATTTTTTTGTAAAAATATGTAATTATACCTGAATGTTGTGGTGGTGTGCATCTTCACGCAGGTTGTAGGCATGAACTAAATCATGGAGATATTTTGGAACTTTTCTCATTTGATATTCATTATTCCAATTGATTGTATCCATATTTGGTGCTCCATATAACCAAGTAAAACCATGTACATGTGCAGATCCTCTATGCTACCACTTGTATCGGCACCAGTAGTCCTTAACATTCATGCCCTTCTGGAGGATCTCTTTTCTAAAAATAGTGTGGCATAAGTGGATGTATTGGGAAACGATGTGTGGGTTATCGATTACATTTTGTTTCTGCCAAAGTTGTGCTTCTCGTGGATTGGTTGGTTGTGTCCCACACATCAATGAATGCAAATCTGGCCAATACAAGTCAACACTACTCAAGGTGAAGAAGATTGTAGGTGTTCCAATTTGGTGAAGCATTTTTGTTAGTTCTACTCGACACTTGGTCTAGTAGGATCTTTTTTCCCTTAAAGTGGTACTGAATCATATTAATCTACCTGATAGGTTGGATTGTGGAATATTCTCCATATGTTCATGCACTTCATTTATGGTCATTAGGATTTCAAGTAGACTTATTTTAACACAAATTGTTGTGGAGGTATGTTCCTGATGCCTCGTGATCATATTCATCATATACTAGTAGAACCTTGGAAGTTTTCCAAATCTATTGTCTCTGTATCAAAAGAGGTGATTCACAAACTCATGTAGATGAACCCTTCTTAAACATGGTTCCAACCAATCACATTTCCCATCAGCAAATAAAGATGGGAATTCCACGTCAAGCAAACCTAGTGTAGTATATTCATTTATGGGAGACCCACCAATTGTCAATCAATCAATCATAGATGTTGGGTCTATATGAGGATTGTTTACCCATGCATGAATAAACTCCATTTATTTATGTGCATTTGGTGGTTTAGATACCATTGATGTCATGTGATTAATTATGTTTCCACCATTTGTCTCCATAATGGGGCCCACAAAAATAATTTCATTTATGTCAGATCCAAACTCCATATGGATAGTTCTCAAATCATTAAATATTGTGATATGAATTATGTTCTCTATTGTCAAGAGAATTTTTATTGATAATGACATTGGAGTAAAACTTGTCATGCTCTATTTTGTATCGTAGTGCTGTATACACATGGGCTTTGTTTACTATAAAATTATACTTTGTTTCGCATTGATCCTTTCTCTGAACTATAATTAGTGGAATATCTTTAAGTAAATGTGGAAATTTCTTCTCCACATTTTAAATATTTTGAGGAAAGCTTATTGTGTGCCCTTTGTATTTGAACTAGCCACTAGTTGCATGTGTGACTTGAAAAATTGGGGTCGCACGTGCAATTAACATTTCTTCAACTTGAGTAAGGTTTACTAGTTCTATTGGTTGTGGACTAGGATCCATGTTATTTTCAAGTGAAAACCTATGGTTTCCTTTTTCTAGTCTACACCTATTACAAACAGGCCCCTGAGGAGTGTGGTAGACATTTATTCCAATGTAAATTTCCTGGAAAATATAACACATTCTTCATTATTCCAACCTATCTAATCTATTATGGAACACCATTTGAAATCTCATAAAATCCTTCTCCAAAGATCCATTTGCATTCATTTGATCATTTTGATTTCAATTCTCAAGTTTTTCTGCAACAAAATCTACTGACCTAGAGTCTTCTTCTATGTTCCTTAGGCCAGCTTCTTTGTTCACATTAGTTTCAACATTTGCATCATGTCTTGTTTCTTTTGTGCGATCCACATGTGTAATATGTTGTACATCTTATTTTGTTGTTTACATTGTTCTAAAATATCTACTTCAGATGTGTGTTGAAATGTATCTCTATGTGCGTCTGAGAATTGTGGGTTGTCCTCTTGCCTTTCTTGTCCTTGGGAATGTGACTGGTGTTCAGGATTTCTTTTATCTTTGCTTCTGTTAGAACATTCTCTTCTAAATTTATTTGGCATTGTAACTATTCAATTGTGATATTTTCTCTTTGTTTTGCATTTATTTCTCTATTGGCCTCATTATTTTGTCTTCTTTTCTCATCCCTTTCAACATTTGGCATTTCTTCAATATGACATCTATGATATTCTTGATGATACTCTCATATGTGTTGATTTCTTTGTTCTTCTATTTCGAAAAAGTGTTTCCTTGGACGAACTATATCTATGGTATAAAATAGGTACATAAAATAAATGTAAAAGTCTTGTTTCTATAATTTTGATTTATTTTGAATACACATTAAAATTTAGTGCAATTATTCAATGTGGTAGTACATTTTGGGAAGCCAAATAATTGAAACCTTAGAGTGGATAAGTTTGATAATGGTCAAGTTTAGGCTTAGACCAAATGGTCTACACATTATGCTAGATAAGGTTGATGATTATGGTTATAATGTTTCATGTTTTTTTATGTTTAAAGATGTTGTTTGGGTTAGGGTTGAATTTGGATTTAAGTTTTGAATTAGGGTCCAGATTAGGATTAGGTTTATTGTTTCATTCAATTTCTATTTGAATGTGTAGCGTAGAAAAATGTATCTTTGGACATTTGCAGGCTCACTTGGGTCTTTCTTATTGATGTTGGCCTAGTTTTTCCTTGATTTAATGTTGTAATGTGGTCAATGCATTCACATTAGTTCTTGGACCCTTGTGAATCAATAATAACTCTATGATGTCTTGTAAGGGTTTTGTGAAGTGTTGTAACACACTTTCACACTTTTCTAAGACATTTTTAATATAATTCACTTAAATAACCTATTTTTATCACTTACTAAGCCTTATTTCAAAGTGTTGTAAAGTGTTGTAACAAAATTTCACGCTTTTCTAGGCTTTCCATCAATAATTTGACCCTTTCTTATGTTTAAATGGCCCCATTATACACTTGCAGGCCCTACTTAAGTGTATTTTTTAGAATAATCTCATTAAACATCATTTAATACACCTTAACTTTTGACACCCACTTAAAATTCCTAAGTGGGATCAAGTCACCACTAGGGGCGAATTAGTCCCACTTGGCTCAAAAATCAAAATTATTTCAAAATTATGGTGGGATATCATTCTCTAAGACTTGAGGTCGGCCTGTGATGTGGTATTTTTGGGAAATTTTGCATAATAATGTATAAATATAGGTTTTTCCCTCTCATTTCACCCCCAATTCATTCACCAATTCACTTATTCATTCACTTTAGCATTCTAGGAATTTTCAAGCATACATCCATTGGAGCTTCTACTTGCATATCTTCAGATTTCTACTTCAAGGGTTTGGTGAGTTGTAGAATTGCATGTTGTTCATTCATCAATCTCTTTTCATTTCATTTCATTTTCAAGGGTTTAATTACCAAACTGGGGTTTGACCAAGGCAAACCCCTATTCACTATCCCTTAACACTTTTTCCCCTCTTTGCATGTGTTTTGCAGGTCTTGTGTGCAGATTTGTCAAAGAGAAAGGTGTGAAAATTTGTCAAAAAAATTTAAAATTCATTAAAACTAGTCAAATCCCTAAAAGAAGCTTGGAGAACACCTACCTGCCAAATTCTGCAGTTTCGGAACCGGAAACTTGTCAGGAACTGAAGTGCAAACTGGGAGCTACATATTACACCTTTGAATTTCCTAAAATTTGGAAGTGGACTAAGTCACCATTAGTGGAAAATTATTCCCATTACTAGGCCTAAAAATTTGTTTCTATAGTTCTGAGTACCCTTTTGTCTAAAAATTATTCCAGCAGAATTTCCCTGAAACAGGACTAGGTCACCTAGCTTGGCATAAGTGTCCCAGTTGGCTTCAATAGTGATTTTTATAGGATTCCATAGCTCCTCTCCATCACTTTCTAGTTTCCACATTCACCTTTTCAATCGCATTAATTTCTATTATAGTTTACTTGCATTTTTAGTTCATTTTGCATATCACAGCGTGTTTTCAAACAATTTGCATTTCCTTAGTTTTGCATTAATATTCAATATATTTTACCATTTCTTTGCATCTAGGACATTCCCCTTAGACATATTTCAATCATATTTGCATTGGAATCTCAAGGGAATATTCTTGAGTGAGCCATCAAGGTTTTGGGATTCCTCTCTCCTTTTAGGTGCAAAAACCTAGAAGTGTAAGAGTCCCCTATTCCAAAAATATATGATTCATTTTGGTGAACCCGCCTTTAGAATGTATCATATTTTTGATATAAAATGTGTTTACATATTCGAAATTGCATTTTGCATTGTTTAAATTGCATTTTAGGGTTTTAAAATTTGCATTAGTGAAAACCTCATCTAGCTTTCATTTTTGCATTTTATTTCATTAAAAATCAACACAATTCTACATATTCACATTGTATTTGCATCTAAAAACCTAAAAAGCATAAAAACCATTTCAAAAATTATGAAAATTTTCAAAAACATCACTACCTGGACTCATTCGCCACCCTGGGTGGCTTAGTCCAATTGCATATTTTTCACTGCATTTTCTGGAATTTAATCTGCAATTTCGCAGTTTATGTTTGTTTTTTCTGCATTTCAGTTTACTTTTCAGAATTTCAGTTTTAAGCATTTTCTTCTTGTTAGTTTACATTGCATTTGCATTCAACCCACATTTAGAGACCTTTGCATGAGTGTTTGGTGTCCTATTGCTAATACCTTAGTGAGAAGAAGTTTGAGACTCATGTTATCCCATGATAACACACTAGTTGTGGATCTTGGGTTATCTAAATTTTCCACTCCTAGTATTGCAACTAGTACACTAGGCATGGACAATACAAGTTTAGCAACTCTTTGCCTTCCAATAATATGAAAGTTGACACACAGAATGATCATATCCTACAAGAAAAAATAATTCACATTCATGAGGAATTAACACATCTCCAACATCAAGTAAGCCTTCACAACATTTCAGCCACTCCAATTCATACCATACAAAACATCCATCGCATTCTTGAAAGTGAAGATGGCCTGGACGTTGTGAAACAAATAGTTGAGATATATACAAAACATCTTCCTTCAACCTCTAGTGCTCCTCAACCAACAAACAATGTGGTAAGCCAAGGAGGACCTCAAACTCCTCCCTTAACCATATCCTCAATACCTACCTATACCACTCCTCAAGTCACAACAACACTGCAACAAGTTAGTAATGTGATTCCTTCCTCGAGTATTCCTGCTAGCATCCCTCATTCCTATGTGGCATCGCATGTTATATCTTCTTCCACAATACCATCTATAAGCATTTCATTCACTTTCCCTACCACTACATACACTCCATCACCACTTTCACTTCAACCACATACCACTTATAATGACCCTCTCATAAGACAACTTTTCCAAATTGTTTCATCCATGCAAAAACAAATCTCCACCATAAACCAAAATCAAAATGGCCCACCCACATATTGTGTTTGAAGTATCCCATTGTCTTTGGAAATATTGTGAACACTGATGCCACAAGGAGTAGATTTTCCTAGATTTGAGAAATATGGAGGGAAGGGAGATCCTTCTAACCATGTTAATTCCTACACTGCCTTATGTAGTGATTTTTTCCTTGATGATAAACTATTAGAAAAATTGTTTCCTAGGACTTTAAAGGATACTGCCTTGGAATGGTTCTCATCTTTACCGAATAATTCAATTCATTCATTTAATGAAATTGTTGATGCATTTATAAATCATTTCCAAGTGCATATGACTCCCAAGAAGACCTTGGTTGATTTGATGAGATGTAAGCAAAATGAGGAAGAAAAGATAACTAATTTTATCTCACATTATCAATCGCTTTATTCCCAAATCGATGTCAAGATCCCTGACCCACAACTTTAAAAGATGTTTATAGAAAACTTGCAAACTAAACTTCAAGACAAACTCACTATGATTAAATTCCCCTCCTTCATGCACTTGTGTACTTCCCTTTGTGATTATCACAATTTGGTTAGTAGTCGAGATACAAGGTCCGCTTCTAGTGGAGCTAAGAAATCTAAACCTGCCAACCAAAACAATTCTCAACCATTTCGAAAGCAAAACAAAGGGTTCTTACAGTTCAACCCCCCTCAACAACCAACTCAAACTGTCAACAACCAAGTAGTTGTTGTTAAAACTGCGGTGCCCTTTAGTTATGGAGATCCGAAAAGACAATTCACATCTTTACTTGACACCCTTTATAACACAATGTCTCAACTTATACAACAACAAATGATTACCTTTACAGTCGTCAAAGCAGCTGATCCTACTAAGCCTTTACCTTTGAACTTTAAATCCAATGCTTATTACCATTATCATAGACAAAATGGACATGACATGAAACATTGTAAGCATCTTAAACATCTTATGCAAGACCTCATCGATTTCAACTGTCTATCCATTGTAGGTGTTAATGATCAAGGTAATAAGTTTGTTGCCCCTCCAAATCAAAATTTGCAAATTTTCACTAATCCAATGCCCAAACATAATATTTCATTTGTCAAAGCTAGTGAAACTACAAAGAAAGATGTGATGAATGTTGATACAGATGATGAACATCATGATCCTATCCCGCATGTTACCCATGTTAATCCTATGGATGAAATGGTAGGTGCGATAGATGTTATCCCTCGTAAGGGCTAGCCTAAGAAATCTCTTGATATTGCTTTCTCCTCTAAGGATATAATTAAAAATCTACCTGATGGTCCTCTCTACATAGTCGGGTGTATCTATGACAAGCCCACTAATGGGATACTCATAGATATTTCCTGTGGAGAGAACATGATCACCGAGGAATTTTTGGTATTACATGACCTTTATCAAGATGACTATGATAAACCGAAAGCATGGATCAAGACACACAATGGTTTTTCTTTCCCTATGATAGGATTGATCATCCTTCCATTACAAATAGGACCAAAAACATTGAATGTCACATTCTCCATCATCTCATAGTCGGTCCAGATTCGTTTTAGGCTAGGTCATCCATGGCTTCGCTTAATGAAACTTGTCCAGGTTTGGTTATCCATAAATTTTTAAAGTTTCCATTTGGAAATGAAATATTTACTATCCACCATAGCAGCTTTAACCCATTGTCTTCCAAAGGAAACTTTTCTTTAGAAGCCTTTTGGCCTAAGCCCATGGAACCTATAACACCTCGATCAAATTTCTTTTTCATAGCTTACCAAAAATTCAAAGCAAAGAAAATAGCAGAATTGTCTCTCCACAACATGTCCCCATCCACTTCTGACACTCCTATCCTAGAAGAAACCATGCTTCAACATGAACAAGAACCAAACAACCAAGATCAACCAACACTAGAAACTTCATCGATGTCATCCAAGAGACCACGAGACAATGAAAACAACTTCGTCATGCATCCTCGAATAAAACAAGTTTACAAAGAAAAAGAGAAAGTGGCTGACCAACCTTCCATGGTTCCTTCCATTCCTCCCCTTAGGGAAGAATGGTAACCTATGGTTAATCAGCCCGCTCCTTCACAAACACAACTCGACAACAAAACCAAAATAAATTGGGGTGCTAGAGAGCATAGGCATAGATGTCGTGCCCTTGCTCGCAAGTTACATGAAGAAGAAATCAAACAAAATCAAAATCCACATTTGAAAGAATCAATGCATGATGATCCTCCTCCCCAACCACAACAAAGCGGTCCCATACAACAATCACAACAAGAGTTACATTCTTCATTGGACATTATCATTCATCCTCCTATTGTGATTAATCTGGATGACGATGATGAGATTGCCAAAATTGACGAAGAGGTGCATAATGATTAAATGAACACATTGTTTTCCTCTTCCATGCACTTAAACGAAAAAATATCCTATATATAATGTTGCACCCAGTGCTTCCCCTAGTTCAGCACTTGCTCTTGTCCCTTTGGCCAATTTCCTGCCCTCACCATGTCATGAACATGACTAGGAGGCGGATGAATTGCTCGACGGTTGACTCACATTTTCCTTACTAGTTTTTTGCGTTTTCTCTTTCTTTTGTGTGTTTGTATGTGTGTAATGCGATCCCACATGATGTTTTGTTTGATGTTCTTTCTCTTTGTGGAATTCCTCTATTTGTACCTTCATTCTTCTCTATGTCGTACACTGCTTTCGTCTTTTTCTTTTGTCATTTTCTTATGTTTTCATTTTGCGGATGACGCAAGGCATTGAGACATTCATGTCTCCTTCATGTTGACCCAAAAGGCTTTTCTTTTTCTTTGTCTTTTCTTTTGTGTTTTCCTTTTGGGGATGATGCAAGGCATTGAGACATTTCATGTCTCTTTCATGTTGACCCAAAAGCTTTTCATTTTTCTTTTGCCTTTCCTTTTTATTTTTGTCTTGTGTTTTCCTTTTAGGGATGACGCAAAGCGTCAAGACACCCTATGTCTCTTCCATGTTGACCCAAAAGGCTCTTTCTTTTTCTTTTATTTTTCTCTCTTTGTGTCATTCTTCCAATTCTATGTATTTGGGGGATGATGACAATTCTAAGCTCTCTAAAAAATATTGTAGCAAAGAACATACTAACCCCAAATCCATAGATCCCTTATGTGTTTGGTGTTTTCATTTTGGGGGCAACCCCTTTCTTTTCTTTTTCCTTTTCTTCACATGGCGTAGCCTTACTCGAAAATATATGACTTGGCATAGGGATTTCTAAGTTGGCTCTCATGTTTTTCTTCTTGTTTTCATTTTTCATTTGCTACTTTAAATTAATTTCTCATAGTATGATGTGTAGCAATTCCTTTAAAGTGGGGGCATATATTGGCATTATTCATTTACATTTTTCCTTTTTTCTTGGTTCTTAGTGCAGCCTTCTTACTTCATACGATGTGTTTGTCGCTTTGTGGACAACATTGGGTATGGTGTCCTTCATGAGCATGATCTATCTTAGCATATTACATTCCTCTTAGTCGCTTGATGCGACACACTGTATCCCCTAAGTTGTGAATTTTCTATCCTTTGATTGGTCCTCTCTTGGAGACATTAGACACAATGTTCCCTATGTTAAAAACCTCGCATGAACTAAGAAAGACTCCTTTGAAAATCCTTTGCATGTTGAGTTTTTCATTTCTTGTTATATGGCCACCTTGCATAACATAGCTTGCATGCCTATGGTGCCATCACGTTTGTTCATGAGCTCCAAGCATACGAAGTTTTGCTTGTCTCATGAAGCTCAAAAATTCATTTTCTTTTGTGGTGCCTTATTAAAGTTATCAGGAGGTATAACTTTGGTATGGTTGAGCGGGAAGCCCATTTTGAGGCATGACTTTCCCCATAGCCACCTGTGTGTGTGTGAGTGCATACCAGCCACGAGTGTATGTTTCTCACCTTTTTGGGCCTTCTCACCTAGTGAACAACCATGAGTTTCATTGCCTCAAAGTGAGTATGCATTTTCCAAAAAAATAGCCTATATCCAATCCACAACAAGATGGACAAACGATCAAAGCTTGATCCGATTCTCTTTTTCCTTCTCCTTCTCTCCCTTTCATTCTTTTACATCATTTTCATGTGTGTTCCTTTGTGCTAATGTTTGGTTTGCCATGGGATCTTGATCCTGGGGGCTTGATCACCCCTCTTGATTGTTGTCTCATCTTTCCAGCATGGGTGCATTTGGATCCCTCTTGATGTGCATATTTGGCTACTTTAGTGTGAGTTTGAAGCAAGTTCATCCTCTCACTAAAGTGGGGGCTAAATGTAGCATAGAAAAATGTATCTTTGGACATTTTCATGCTCATTTGGGTCTTTCTTATGGATTTCAGCCTAGATTTTCTTTGATTTAATGTTGTAATGTGGTCAACACATTCACATTAGGTCTTGGACCCTTGTGAATCAATAAGAACTTTATGCTGTCTTGTAAAAGTTGTGAAGTGTTGTAACACAGTTTCACACTTTCCTAGGACCTTTTTAATATAATTCACTTAAATAACCTCTTTTTATCACTTACCAAGCCTTATTTCAAAGTTTTGTAAAGTGTTGTAAAAAAAATTCACGCTTTTCTAGGCTTGTCATCAATAATTTGACCCTTTCTTATGTTTAAATGGCCCCATTATACACTTGCAAGCCCTACTTAAGTGTATTTTTGAGAATAATCCCGTTAAACATCATTTAATACACCTTAATTTTAGATAAACACTTAAAATTCCTAAGTGGGACCAAGTCGCCACTAGGGGCGAATTAGTCCCACTTGGCTCAAAAATCAAAGTTATTTCAAAATTTTGGCAGGATATTATTCTCTAAGACTTGAGGTTGGCCTGTGATGTGGTATTTTTGAGAAATTTTGTATAATCATGTATAAATATAGGGTTTTCCCTCTCATTTCACCCCCAATTCATTCACTCAAGCATTCCATCATTCACTTTAGCATTCTAGGAATTTTCAAGCATACATCCATTGGAGCTTCTACTTGCAAATCTTCATATTTTCACTTCAAGTGTTTGGTGAGTTGTAGCATTTCATGTTGTTCATTCATAAATATCTTTTCATTTCATTTCATTTTCAAGGGTTTAATTACCAAACCAGAGTTTGACCAAGGTAAACCCCTATTCACTAACCCTTAACACTTTTTCCCCTCTTTGCATGTGTTTTATAGGTCTTGTGTGCAGATTTTTCATAGAGAAAGGTGTCAAAATTTGTCAAAAAAATTTCAAAAATTCATTCAAAGTGGTAAAATCCCTAAAAGAATCTTGGAGAACACCTACAGGTCAAATTCTACAGTTTCAGATCTAGAAACCTATTAGGAACTGAAGTGCAAACCAGGAGCTATAGATTACACCTTTGAATTTCCTGAAATCTAGAAGTGGACTAAGTCGCCATCAGTGGTGAATCAGTCCCACTACTAGGCCTGAAAAGTGATTTCTATAGTTCTGAGTACCCTTTTGTCTAAAACATGTTCTGGTAGAATTTCCTCGAAACAGGACTAAGTCACCAAGCTTGGTGTGTCCCACTTGGCTTCAATAGTGATTTCTACAGGATTCCTCTCCATCACTTTCCATTTTTCAAGTGCACCTCTTCAATCCCATTAATTTTTGTTACAGTTTACTTGTATTTTTAGTTCATTTTGCATATCACAACGTGTTTTCAAAAAAATTGCATTTCTTTAGTTTTGCAATAATATTCAATCTCTTTTATTATTTCTTTACATCTAGGACATTCCCCTTATATTTCAATAATCTTTGCATTGGAATTTCAAGGGCATATTCTTGAGTGAGCCATCAAGTTTTTTGGGATTCCTCTCTCCTTTTAGGTGCAAAACCCTAGAAGTGAAAGAGTCTCTTATTCCAAAAATCTATGGTTCAAAATGCATATCAAGATAGATGATATTTATAGTTAGAGTTTACTGATGTTCAATTTTAGGGTTAGGGTTCACTACAAAAGAATAGGAAAATAGCACCTAAAATAGTGCCAAATTTCAGTGTATTTTAGTTCATGAATTGGGCGATTTGGCTGGCGCAAATAGGCATGGTCATCTCAGCACCGACTTTTACGTTGAACGTTGCACCAAAGTTAGCACCGTAGTTAGAGCCATAAAATCACAGTGCCTCTATTAGTGCCTAAAATAGTGTCAAGAAATAGCACCAAAAATAGCACCTCTGTTAGCGTCGAGAAATAGCGCCTAAATTAGTGCCCAATTTGGCTTCTAATTTTTCTTCTATGTCTACTCCCATTTTTGCTTCTAGTTTTGCTTTCGGTTTTGCTTCCAGGTTTGCTTCCAATTTTGCTTCCAGTTTTACTTCTAGTTTTGCTTCTAGTTTTTCTTCCAGTTTTGCTTCCAGGTTTGCTTCCAGTTTTGCCTCCAATTTTACTTCCAAGTTTGCTTCCAATTTTGCTTCCAGGTTTGCTTCCATTCTTGCTTTCGGTTTTGCTTCCAATTTTTCTTCCAGTTTTGCTTCCAGTTTTGCTTCCAGTTTTGCTTCCGATTTTGCTTCCAGTTTTGTTTCTAATTTTGCTTTCGGTTTTGCTTCCATGTTTGCTTCCGGTTTTGCTTCCAAGTTTGTTTCCAGTTTTGTTTCCAATTTTGCTTCTAGGTTTGCTTCTGATTTTGCTTCTGGTTTTGCTTCCAATTTTGCTTCCAATTTTTCTTCGAATTTTTCTTCCAAGTTTGCTTCCAGTTTTGCTTCTACGTTTTCTTCTCATTTTACTTCCAAGATTTCTTCTAGTTTTCTTCTAGTTTGGCTTACATTTTTTCTTCCTTTTTTGCTTCTAAAAATGCTTCTTGTTTTGCTTTCATTTATTAATTTAATATTTTTATTTCAATTTAATTAGTTAAATATATCGTGCCTCTTAAATAACTTGTGATTATAGACTAATTAATTTAATTATTTAACTCATATAATTAAATAACAAGATAATTATTATTTTTGGGTTGGTAACATGAAATTTTTGTATTGCTTGTAAAGATTAAAAAAAAAAGTACATCTATTGTTCAGTGTCATTACCCACCAAAATTTCACAAAAAATGACAAAAACTAGAGGAACCTTAATGTGTAGAGTAAAGCATTAAATAAACCCTGTAACCCATGTAACTGTTTACGAATAAAATCCTTACAAAAAATAACCACCATTAACAGTGTTCAGAGTTACACACTTTAATACAACAAAAGCAAAGGGAGAATTCAAAATCAGACACAGACAAACATGACCAGTCCTAACGAGCTCAACCCAGACCCAATGGATGCTTGGCTATCTCCTTCAAAGGCTTCTTCTTCCACTACTTCCCTGAATTCTTCTTCTTGGGATTCCTTTTTGCTTCCAATCCCTACATCTATGCCTTTTCTTGTGTCAATTATTTTTCAACCTCCATGAGTTCGATGAAGAATGTGAGTGCTTTCCATCCCAAACATGCTTCCTCATGACAATGAGCTTTGTATTTTCCTTCGGGCCAATGAATAAAGGGTTTGAGCCCCGGTCTCACATAGAGCTCCTCAATTTCATCATCTACCAATCCTTCAGAATAATCTAAACCTACACCTAGAACTGCCCATTCGAGAATGGACTCCATATCTACCAGAAAATCTTCATGCACAATTTTCTACATCACCATCCTCACCATTTCCACCAGTTCACCTAAATCCAAGCCCCACACTGCAATTAAGGAGTAAATGTCCATTTTGATTTGGTATTTGTGTTTCAGAGAGCCGAATTCCCTGCCACAAATCATTTTTGCACACTCCACTAGTTGCTTGCCGTCAACAAGGAAAAGCCCCTACAGTTATTTTCTAGATGCCTCTCCATAAAACGAGCCCAAAGATCTTCGTGACTGGAAGGTGAAATTGGCTTCCATTTCTCTTGACAACTAGTGCCGCCACCACCAAATTTTGTTGTAGAGTTTTTCTCGACCCTTTCCAAATGCAATTAACACATCTTGGATTTCCCACACTACTATTAATGAAGTACTGCTTCACCACCACTCGCCACCCCTGCCTTCGCTTGTCATGTCAAACCTACTCCACTCACTTCGCCACCTTTTTAATTTAAGGCATTATCCTCTCCTATTTTTTCACCTAAGTCCGCTAACTTCTAAGCACCTCTAAAATACTCCAACTTGAATTCCCCCATTTCACCAAAATTTAAAGCCCATTTAGATAATACATCTACTTCAACATTACCACCTCTTTTAATGTGGCTCACCGCAAAACCTTCAAAAGAGCTTAACACTTCTCTGATTTGTTCAATTACGTTCTAGAGGTTCCAAGCATTAATTTTATCTTTCATCACTTCCTGAACTATTATTGTAACATGATCATCATCTATAATTAAAACAAGTGAGTCAAATATCTATAATTTAATTGAATTTGACAACATCCATCCTGAGCAGTAAATTAAAATCATCATACATAATAAATATCCATCCAAAAATCATCGACCACTTTAAATATATATAAATTGACAAGTCAATACTGATAAGATCATCATCATATATAACTAAAATAGGTGAAATTCAAATATGCTAGTACATCAAAAACATATCAAAATGATACATGTTCAACAGTCGACATAAGTGAAAATGATACATGTACAAATGATATAAATAAAATTGATAAATTATGTAACTCAAACTGATACAAGTCAATGTGATACATGTCCAAATGACATGGTGAAAATGATACATGTCAATATGATACAACTCAATAATATAGTACTGTAGGCCATAAAAATGATACATATGATAGTAACCATGAAAAGAGTCATCATAATGATGTATCTGCAATGATCCATGATGCAGTTTATATGATCATGAATGTCACTAGTTACTACCACCAACTGTTGCATCATCATCACCATCATCATCATCATCACCATCGTCATCATCATCATCATCATCACCATCGTCATCATCATCATCATCACCATCGTCATCATCACCATCGTCATCATCACCATCGTCATCATCAACATCATCATCGTCGTTGTCGTCATCATCATCGTCGTTGTCGTCATCATCATTTTCATCGACCTCGGTGTCTTTCATATCTGTGTCATCATTATCCTCTGTCATGTGATCTCCATCGGAAAAACCAATATTTTGTGGATCTATATCATGTTGAGGATCATCTTGATCTTTTGGAAGACCCGTGTTCTACAAAAAAAAACATTTAGAATGAAAATTTATTATTTATTTCATGCAATAATTTATTTTTCTGTTATATATCTAATATTAAAACATATGAGATGAAACCATAATCATATTACATCATATCAAAGTGCACATACCATAATAAAATTTCAAAAAAATTATAGCTAATACTGGTAATTCGGGAGAAACTTTAGCTTTCAAAAACAAAGCCAATTAGGCTAGTAGACTTGTGGATCAGGCCAGCATTTGGTGGAAGAGGAAGAAAGATAACTAGAATTTTGGAGGCCCACCATAATGGATTTCATTATTCAACCATGAGATCAAAAGAGAGAGTTGATATCATGTATCAAAACATTAAGCATGCATTCTTCCAGCCAGCGGAGAAGGAGATGATTACTTTGCTTCATTTTCATTTGTATAACCATATCACGGCATGGGAACCAAGAAGACCAAAGATGTCCAATTTTATGTGGAGGTAATGGATGTGGTCCAAACTTTAGGAGGGGCAAGAAGGTCAATGTATGATCCTGATGAAATTGAGGAAGAACAGCAAGAGAGGGATAGGAAAAATAAAATCAATACAGAGTTTCAAGGATTTTTCAAGCGAGTAAGGGAGCTATGGGAGCAGCCTCATCTAAAATATTTTGAACTAGAGTTTGATATACCATTTAGAGAGCTTGGTTTTCATGGAGTTGCTTTCAAAGCCTCTTCTTTTATTGTTCCAACGGTAGACTATTTGGTAGAGTTGGTGGAATTACCTTTCTTAGTAATCACTATTAGTGAGATTGAGATTGTTAACCTTGAGAGAGTATGACTTGGGAAAAAGGCATTTGATATGGCTATTATTTCAAAGAATTCAAGTGGGATGTACTCCGCATTGATGCCATTCCTCAATCTTCACTTGATGGCATCAAGGAATGGTTGAACTCCATGGATATTGTAGACATCCAAATTTGATCTCTCCCATATGATCAAATTTACCTCTTTATTCATCCATTCCGCCAATATTAATTTATTTAATTAATATTACACTTCCCACCTAAGGTTCTTAAATTATTTAATTTAACAATTAAATGCTTTACCTTACACCTTTTTCCTCTCTAAATTAAATAAATACATCAATTTATTTAATTTAGTCATCTTAACCTTTTTTTATTTAAAATCAATTTAAAATTCTTCTCTTCTCTCTCCGTGTCACATCCTCCATAATCCCTCTCTAATTTGGATTAATTTAATTAATTCATGATTAAGATGTGCATCCTCTTAATCAAAGATTAATGTCATATCCTCCTACATTTTCCACTTGCTTCTAATCTCTCATTAATTACCCTAATCAAGTATTTGCACTACCTTAATCAAAGTCATTAGCCACTTTTAGCACCACGTTTTAGTCAACCTTTTCATTTTCCTTTCTTGGAATTGACCCTCTTTCCCATGTGAATTTTTAATTCACATTTATTCATCCTAGGTCTCTCTCCTCCCCATGTGAATTTTTAATTCACATTTTATCCTTCCAAGACTTCTAGAACATTTGACTTGTCACCTCATCCACATGTGACCAATTCCCACCTTTTTGGAGACCCTCTCTTATCCATTAGATTCTCCTAAGAATGTGAATTTTTAATTCACATTTATTTCTCCAACCACTTTCCATTTTCCCATGGAGATTTTTGAGCAATTCCAAAATTCCTTGAATGTCACTTTCATTCTCACTTGGGGACAAGAAGTTCCTTTTTGAGGAAATATTCTCACTCCCCAAGGTACTTGGAAAGTACTTTTCCTTCCTCCACATCATGTACTCTCCTTCCACATCACCTACACATCATCTCACCCTTAGCCACTTCACATTCCACATGTCAAAATGTGAGGGCTTGTGAGTCCTCAACTCACCTTAGCCCTTCATCTTGACCTTGTTGGATAAATCTCAACCATTGAATTCTATAGAGAATTCAAATTTCCTTATAAATACCACCTCCTCTAAGGCATTTTCAACACTTAGTTATTTGAGCAACCTTACGCTATCATTTTGCGCACTCATTTTACAAGCATTTTTCTCTCATTTAGCCATTTGCATTTGCATCCCACCATCTAGTTAATCTTGCATTTAGCTACATCAATAGCCATCCAAGGAGCATAAAAAGCAACCAAAATCAAGGGCCAACCAAGGAATTTCAGCAGCAAAGAAGGTATAATCATCTTATAATCTTCATTTTAGCTTATTTCTTTGCTTTATCGTTCCTTAGGCTAATCTTTTTGAGGTGTTATTTGTGTTTTTCCATTGCATTATAGTTGTTTTGCATCTTTAGAATAGGATAAACATTTAGGATCATAGATATAAAGTATTATGATTTAAGTAGAATGAACTTGAATTGGCGGCCAATTTTAAAGACTATTACTGATGATCCAAATAAATTTATTGAAGATGGTGGTTGGGAATTTTTGAATATGGAAGCTAGTGATTTTGATTCTAATCATTCAGAAGAGTCAAATCAAGGATATGAATCCTCTGATGTAGAAGAGGACTTGGAATCATATTTCATGTAGCCACCATCAAGAGTGTTACAATCCAACAAGATGGAGGGAATTCTTATATAAGGATAATTTTCAATGTTGCAAGTACCAACTTTAATGCCAACTACAATGGAAACATTGAAATTCCCTAGCAGTATTTATATTAAAGAAATTTCCTTTAGATGCAAGGATTCAAAGCACATCAATCATGTGGTACAAATGATTAAATCCCAGAGATGATCTATAGCAATTAAAGAGTTTGAAAAGGTAGAGAGAGCTACACTGGTGACTCAGGAGAAACTTTAGCTTTCAAAAACAAATTCAATTAGGCTGGAAAACGTGTGGATCAAACCATCATTTGGTGGAAGAGGAAAAAAGATGAATAGAACTCTAGAGTCCCACCATAATAGATTTTGGTATTCAACCATGAGAGCAGAAGAGAGAGTTGATATCATGTATCAAAACATTAAGCATGCATTCTTCCAGCTAGTGGAGAAGGAGATGATTGCTTTGATTCATTTTCATTTGCATAACCATATCACAACTTGGGAACCAAGAAGACCAAGGATGTCCAGTTTTATGTGGAGGTAATGGATGTAGTCCAAACTTTAGGAGGGGAAAGAAGGTCAATGTATGATCCTAATGAAATTGAGGAAGAACAGCAAGAGAGGGATAGGAAAAATAAAATCAATATAGAGTTTCAAGGATTTGTCAAGCAAGTAAGAGAGTTATGGGAGCAGCCTCATCTAAAATATTTTGAACTAGAGTTTGATATACCATTTAGAGAGCTTGGTTTTCATGAAGTTCCTTTCAAAGCCTCTACTTTTATTGTTCATACGGTAAACTATTTGGTAGAGTTTGTGGAATTACCTTTTCTTAGTAATCACTATTAGTGATATTGAGATTGTTAACCTTGAGAGAGTATGACTTGGGAAAAAGGCATTTGATATGGCTATTATTTTCAAAGACTTCAAGCGGGATGTACTCCGCATTGATGCCATTCCTCAATCTTCCCTTGATGGCATCAAGGAATGGTTGAACTCTATGGATATAAAGTATTATGAAAGCATAATGAACTTGAACTGGTGGTCAATTTTGAAGAGTATTATTGATGATCCAGATAAATTTATTGAAGATGGTGGTTGGGAATTTTTGAATATGGAAGCTATTGATTTTGATTCTGATAATTCAGAAGAGTCAAATCAAGGATATGAACCCTCTGATGTAGAAAAGGAATCAAAATCATATTTCATGTAGCCACCATCAAGAGTGTTACAAGCCAACAAGATGGAGGGAATTCATATATAAGGATAATTTTCAATGTTGCAGGTTACGGATTTAATGCCAACTACAATGGCAACATTGAAATTCCCTAGCAGTATTTATGTTAAGGAAATTTCCTTTAGATGCAAGGATTCAAAGCACATCATCCATGTGGTACAAATGATTAAATCCTAGAGACAATTTGTAGCAATGAAAGAGTTTGAAAAGGAAGAGAGAGCTACATTGGTGACTCAGGAGAAACTTCAACTTTCAAAAACAAAATCACTTAGGTTGGTAGACGTGTGGATCAGGCCAGTATTTGGTGAAAGAGGAAGAAAGATGATTGGAACTCTAGAGGCCCACCATACTATATTTTGGTATTCAACCATGAGAGAAGAAGAGAGAGCTGATATAATGTATCAAAACATTAAGCATGCATTCTTCCAGCCAGCGGAGATGGAGATGATTACTTTGCTTCATTTTCATTTGCATAACCATATCATGGCGTGGGAACCAAGAAGACCAAGGATGTCCAGTTTTATGTGGAGGTAATGGATGTGGTCCAAACTTTAGGAGGGGAAAGAAGGTCAATGTATGGTCCTAATGAAATTGAGGAAGAACAGCAAGAGAGGGACAGGAAAAATAAAATTAATACAAAGTTTCAAGGATTTGTCAAGCGAGAAGAGAGTTATGGGAGCAGCCTCATCTAAAATATTTTAAACTAGAGTTTGATATACCATTTAGAGAGCTTAGTTTTCATGGAGTTACTTTCAAAGCCTCTGATTTTATTGTTCCTATGGTAAATTTTTTGGTAGAGTTGGTGGAATTACCTTTTCTTAGTAATCACTATTGGTGATATTAAGATCGTTAACCTTGAGAGAGTATGACTTGGGAAAAAGGAATTGATATGGCTATTATTTTTGAAGACTTCAAGCAAAATGTACTCCGCATTGATGCCATTCCTCAATCTTCCCTTGATGGCATCAAGGAATGGTTGAATTCCATGGGTATAAAGTATTACATGAAAGCAGAATGAACTTGAACTAGAAGCCAATTTTGAAGAGTATTATTGATGATCTATATAAATTTATTAAAGATGGTGGTTGGAAATTTTTGAATATGGAAGCTATTGATTCTGATTCTGATAATTCAAAAGAGCCAGATCAAGGATACGAACCCTCTGATGTAGAAGAGGAATTAGAATCAGATTTCATGTAGCCACCATCAAGAGTGTTACAAGCGAATTAACAAGATGGAGGGAATTCTTATATAAGGATAATTTTCAATGTTGCAAGTATCGGCTTTAATTCCAACTACAATGGCAACATTGAAATTCCCTAGCAATATTTATGTTAAGGAAATTTCCTTTAGATGCAAGGATTCAAAGCACATCAACTATGTGGTACAAATGATTAAATCCCAGAGATGATCTATAGCAATGAAAGAATCTAAAAAGGCAAAGAGAGCTACATTGGTGACTCCGGAGAAACTTTAGCTTTCAAAAACAAAGCCAATTGGGCTGGCAGACGTGTGGATCAGGCCATCATTTGGTGGAAGAGGAAGAAAGATGACTGGAACTCTAGAGGCCCACCATATTGTATTTCAATATTCAACCATGAGAGCAGAAGAGAGAGCTGATATCATGTATCAAAACATTAAGCATGCATTCTTCTAGTAGCAAGCGGAGAAGGAGATGATTACTTTGCTTCATTTTCATTTGCATAACCATATCATGGCAAGGGAACCAAGAAGACCAAGGATGTCCAGTTTTATGTGGAGGTAATGCATGTGGTCCAAAATTTAGGAGGGGAAAGAGGGTCAATGTATGATCCTGATGAAATTGAGGAAGAACAGCAAGAGAGGGACAGAAAAAATAAAATCAATACGAAGTTTCAAGGATTTGTCAAGAGAGTAAGAGAGCTATGGGAGCAGCCTCATCTAAAATATTTTGAACTAAATTTTGGTATACGATTTAGAGAGCTTGGTTTTCATGGAGTTCCTTTCAAAGCCTCTACTTTTATTGTTCCTACAGTAAACTATTTGTTAGAGTTGGTGGAATTACCTTTCTTAGTAATCACTATTAGTGAGATTGAGATTGTTAACCTTGAGAGAGTAGGACTTGGGCAAGAGGAATTTGATATGGCTATTGTTTTCAAAGACTCCAAGTGGGATGTACTCCACATGTACGCCATTCCTCAATCTTCATGTGATGGCATCAATGAATGGCTGAACTCCATGGATATAAAGTATTATGAAACCATAATGAACTTGAACTGGCGGCCAATTTTTAAGACTATTACTGATGATCCAGATAAATTTATTGAAGATGTTGGCTGGGAATTTTTGAATATGGAAGCTAGTGATTCTTATTTTGATAATTCAGAAGAGTCAGATCAACGATATGAGCCCTCTAATGTAGAATAGGAATCAGAATCAGATGAGGAAGGTTCAGAAGATGAATCTCTTGTGGAGTTAGAGGAGGACTAAGAAGAAGAAAAATATTCTGAAGAGGAGGAAGGTAAAACATGGGATGAATTAGAAGTCGAAGCCAAAAATGCAGTTAGGAAAAAGGAGATGAGTCTAATAGTGAAGAGGAAAGGAAGCAACGAAAGGTAAAAGCTACAGGGAAGTCTCAAGCACTTGATATTAGAGATTCAAGAGGAATGTTTTCCAAGAGGCATAAATTCAGATGAATTGAGTTCATCTACATCCTTCTACTATTTATTCATGCACATAAATGGTCATCTTGTAATCATAAGATTTGAGCTCTATTTACTCATCCTATGCATCAATAAACAACTCAACACAAGAGATGCAAATTGACATATTGACACAACAATATCCAACTAAGTTATTGAAACTAAACTATTGATACCTCATTCCCCATCCAGATTAAAAAATTATTCCACTTTTTGTTTTGTAACATATTCTTTTCAAATTGCTTTGGATGGTGGCCATTTTTCTCCTCCTGTCAAAACATGGCACACCGACTAGTTAAACTAATTAATATGCAATCATTTACTTTTTCCAACGAAAAAAAAAAAAATCATTTAACATATTAAATATACTTACAAATGTACATATCAAGGCCTGTAAACCTTTCTGGCCATTGCGATGCGTGGCATGAAGTTTCTCAAGCCTAGCCTTGGAGGCCTTGTGCTGAAACATATACTAATTCAATTTAACTATGCACAAATAAAATTTAAATATCATTTAATAAATTTGATATAATCTTATGATCAAATTCAAATACCTATGTACTCTCCTCACTGGAATTCCTTCGTGCATCAGACTTCTCATATGCTTTTATAAGCTCTTTCCATACTTTCACACTTACATCAATTGGCCTTTTTTTTTGCCTTAGCTTAGGAGGGATTTTTTTATCTTCTTTGTTTGCTTGCACTGAAATATCTTGCAGTTTTGAGACATTCATAGCTTTATCTTCTTTACATACCAACCTGTGCCAAATTCATTCTCCATGTCATGGATAACTACTTTTTTCAAGTGCATGGGTATCTTTGAGAATGGAAAATGTAGACGGTCTTTGAACCGTTGATGGCATTATTCCTTCAACCTATTCACAAACATTTTCCCAGCATCCATCATTCGGACTTCCCCTGAAACCACCTCCTATTCTATCTTCGTATTGTAGATACCAATACAAGATTGAAAGCATGGCATAGTGGAAGAAGTCTGTGTCCCAGGAGTGGAAGTCTCTACTCCCTTTTCCACATTCTTAGAGTTTATTGTCACTAATTTCCTCTTGGATCTTTTTCTTGATCTAGGACTGGTTGGGGAATCAATTGTTTCATTTTAACACAATTGATTTGTTTACAATGTTTGAGGGGCGTTACCAGATTATTATTTTATGTATGTGGCAAGTGTTTTCCAGTCCACATTAACCAATTTTTTCACTACCTCTACCCCCAATATGGAAGCCAATTCCTCTTTATCTTTGTCAGTCTCATGTCCCTATATATATATATATATTTAAATTATATTTATTCTTTTAAATTTAGAAATAAAAAACTAAAAAGTAATATTCAAAGAAACAATGGAAACATTTACAAATCTATAAATTGACAATGAATTATCTCATTGTGGCCAGAGTTTCCTGACAATGCTCGCTTCCCTCCATTGCTTGACATTTTGAGGTGACCTAGGGAAATTTATTTTTGTCTAGTCTATGGAGGAAAACGAAGTACACACTATCAAATACATGAAATTTTTCGTCCATTTTGTGGTATGAAAGTTTTGTTTTGTGGGAAAATATGTTCACTGGGTTTGCTTAGTGTTGATAACCTAGGGAAAATATGTTCGCTCAGTTTGCTTAATGTTGATAACCTTATCATGAAAACTCTTTCATAATGAAATCTTGCCCGAATTTTTCATGGCATCAGTGACTATGAAGAAACTGAGCAAAACCAAGCGGTTTCTACATTTATTTTCAACAGTTGCTCAGCAGTGACTGACCCAATTCCTAGATTTGCCAAGTAGTTCACTATTTCCTTGATACCCAGGTTAGCGAAAGAATACGGAGGCATCCTCGCTTCATGCTATAATATTTTGAGCCAAAGCTCAAATGGGTAGGGTAAAATTTTGTGTTGGTTTCTCAAAGGTTTTACAATTTATAATGATGGGACAATTTAGAGGTTGCCTAGACTGGTTAGGCCATGAACCAGTAAACAATCACGAATTCAAATGCAATACAAAGAGCAATAAACAATCATGAATTCATCCAAGAAAAAAAATTGTAACCTTACCTACGGTGTCACAAACTAAATAAAATTTCTCATCAGTTGATGGTAGTGCCTTGCTCTCTTCCTTCGCATGGTTTTTTTCCCTTTTTTGTCGTTTGATTTCTTCCTTCACATGGGAAATTTTTTAATTTTTTATTTTGATTCATTACTCGACGCTTTAGTCATCGTTAGTTAATGCAAACTTTAGTGCCAACTTATGTTCTTTAATGTAATCTCTTTGGAATGTATAAGTCAGCGTCAAGTGTGCCTAATTTAGCACCTATCATTGTTGTATAGTGACTATTTTCATTGTTGTGTATCACAGGATCTAGAGTGTTGAAATAATTCCAACTGCTACCTTGTTTTTGTGACCACCACTATCTCACGGCTCCTTCATCAACTCGGTGCAGTAGAGCGGTTTTTACCATAGTCCCACAAGGTGCTTCATCCTTCTCAAAGGTAGTGTGGCAAAATCTTTGGTGGCAGCACGTGAGTCTTCCTTTTATTCCTGGTGGTGTTGCAATGACTCCCACAATCCCGCAAGTCTTCTACCATTGGCGTGTGGTAGTACAGTCACCACTATTGTCCCGTAGCTCCTTCATCAGCTTGGTGCGGTAGAGCGGTTTTTACCGCGGTCCCACAAGTTGATTTTTCTTTCTCAGCGGTAGTGCGGTGAAAGCTTCTATGGCAGTATTTTGATTCACAAAGGAGGCCATGGAGAGAGGAAGTGGATGGTGTAGAAATACTAAATCATTGAGAGGAAAGTGGGTAGAAATAGATGAGACAACGGAATCTGTAGATACAACAGAGGTAAGAAGAGAAAGCAACCTCAACCAAAGGAGGAAGGTGTTTATGAATTCATAAATGCTACAACCTAGAGGAGATAAAGTCATTTTTTTGTCCATGAGGCCTCTGAGGTCAAACTTATTGGTTGAAAATGCATAGGAATGGTGATTAAATGTGATTCTATGATCAAGGGAGAAGTTTGAAAATTAGGATAGCCAAAACATGATATCAATATGTCAAATATATGCCTAAATTGAGGTTTTGTGTTGGATAGCATATTCATTGAAATGATATAATTGGTGTACTAAAAATTATTTACTATGTTGTGTATTATAGGGGCAAGACGAGGCCATGGCAACAAATCATGGCATATCAAATGAGGACACAACGGATGAAGCGAGACATCAGGTACTCTTATTTTGACTTAACTTAGGAAAAAATGATTTGATGGCATTTTGTGATACGTCCATCTTTTTTCACGGTATTATTAAAATTTATAATGTATTATCCAATCTTGACATAAATTAATGCATGAACTTGATTATTTTAGATGGAGATTGGAGCAAATGCAGAGCCTAAGCGTTCAACTAGGAAAAGAACAAGATATGTATGTGGACATGGACCTAAAACTATTAAATCACATAGATGACAGTGGTTGGAAGAGGATATGACAATGGATACTGTAGCCACAACAAATGATTGCACTAAAGAAGAGGTAGGTCAGGACTATAGTACATGGGATGAATACTTTGAGAAAATTGTTGTTTGTGGATGTTTCGTATGTCATGGAAAGAAACAATTCAAATGAACGATTGTACAAAGACATTACATATATGATGAGCTTCCAGCCAGTAGTATGCCTCCCACAAATGATTCAAATCCAATAGGAATTTTGGTGAGGAATTTTCTAATTTGATATAAATACAATGTATACTTCATTTAAACATTGTTTTATATTATTTAAATAACTATTTTTTTCTTAATGGATACTTGCAGGGTAAAGTTCTTGGTTTAAATTTCTCTGGATCACCAACTTCTAGCCTAGAGGGCAGCGATCATTTATCAAATGATACATCTAACAAAAATATGTGCCAATATACCAACTTGAAAGATGAGGAATTGACGAAAACAAGTAACAGAACAAGAACAGGTGTGAAGATGCACAATTTTCTTAAAGACAAGGGGAAGGTGGACTACATACCCTATGAGAATGAATGTGATGGAGATGATGACTTTCCCCTAAGTTTGAGATCAATTTACAACGAGACATTTGATCGTCAACTATATTGTGCTTGGCCCAGTGATCAACAACTACCTAGAGTGTACAAGGTGTTTCAATTTTGGGGATATAGCTACATGATACAACCCTCCAATATTCATGGAGCAAATCTAGGCCTCTTTATTGTCCAAAATGTACATGTGGGATCCAAACATAGAAACAATTCAGAACAAACCACTAGGAGATTAATGCCATATTATGGTCCATCATATTATAGTGGTGAATGGAGAAGGCTAGCAGAATATAAACCTAGCATGTCAGCATATGGTCTAAATTTGAATATGTATACACATCGTATCCAATTGGAAAGTGGAAAAGAAATGAATAGAGGCCATCTTATGTATATAGATGGACGTGCATACACAGACAAAAATATTGCAGGATTTATAAATAGTAGTAAGGGAAGGGACCCTACTATAAGACTGAATTGTCAATTTGTTGAGGTTATAAATGATAAACATGGAGATATGGAAAGAGAGGTTGATAGATTGATAATGGTTGAGGCTATTATGGACCTTACCATTGGGAATGAGTTATTGATTGATTACCCCTTCTTAAAATGCACTCCTGCGTGAAAGAAGAGGGAAGAACAAGGTCTCCCTAAGGATGTTCTTAAGGGCAGAAAACCAAAGAATAATAAATGAGTGTGGACTAATGTCTTATAAACTATGTTGTCAAAATTGTGTTTTATAGCAATTATTGTATAAAAAATGTAGTCTATAAAATAATGTTCCATTATTCAATTGATGTATATATGTTCATACAATTTATATAATGTCTAATATATGTATGTCGTTCATGTGAAGGTATTTTTCTATGAAGATATTTTGGACCCGAAATGGATATTTGTCATACATTATGATCCAAGATTAAGGCATGTATTTGATTATGCATTAGTGGATACTGAGCAAAAAAATGATGGCCAACAAAATGAGAGAGAGGGATTAGAGAACATCGAATAAATTGACATCCATGATGATGTTGAAGATGGTTATGTTTAGGCACAAGAAGACAACAATCCAAAGTTAGATGATGTTATGGAAGACAAAAATATCGATGGTATAGAAAATGATGATCCAAATACATCTAGTAACAATATAGATGGTCTACAATCAAATTTCAATGATGATGAAGATGATGCAGGTCAAGATGAGGATGATGATAATATTAAATACTTGAAAGAACATATGGACATTGACAATGATACACTGGATGACATTGTAGTAGACAATAATGTTAATGACCAAGACTTCTAAATTTTTAGAATTACATGCAATCCATGTTTAAAAAAGGATGATTCTTATGGCCTAAAATTTGAAATGCTTAAGTAATACTATGTTGTACTTGGACAATTGAAAACCTGTTTTATTCTCCTAGCAAGCTCTTTTATTTTCCATTATAATTCTAAACCAAACAACATTTGTGGGGATGGCCTTTTACACCAATCTTAATTTGTATGAAGTTCACAAACCTGTTGTCAAGCAGTAAATTCCTTTCATCGGGAAATGTAAATACTTCATTTAAGATAAGATAAGTAGTCTCTTTCTAAGGGTAATCCACATGCAAAAGTAAAAAGCACATAAAAAAAAATTGTACAGTAGAAAATCAGATTCAATCAATTATGTCTTATTTTGCTTGCACACTTATCTGAAAGACATAAGGTATTCACCATGCATTTCCCTTGACAAAGAAAACATGTGCTTTCATTTATTTTTACTATATATCTCAAAAGTGGAATTGTTGTTACATAATGATGCACCGAGAAAATAATATATACAAAGAAAATGCAAAGAAAATGTTTGAAATTTAACATGCAACCTATTGTGTTGTGCTGAAAGGAATCAAGATTAACTAGGACAAGAAATAAAAATTAAATTTTGATGATTGTACTTAAAATTGAACAAGATATGAAAAGTGTAGACAATGATGGTCTTGAAATTGAAAACCCTAATTCTGATGATATTATTGTTTTGTCATTCAAGATAAAGAGCACATACAATTTTAAATACATAGAAAATGAAGATTTGAATCTAGTAAACGGAAAATGTAAACACTGTAAGATTTTTCCTTAAGTTACAATAATTCACATATTCACTAACAAAAAATGGTGAAGCATTTTTTATTCAAACTTTTTTTTATTTAATAGGCATAAGTATAGTAAAAGAATATTTACAAGTACAAGAATATATACACTATTTCATAGAAAATAACGAATGCTTCATAGAATATACAAGTAAGAATATATTATCATCATCATCATATCCTTAATTACCTATTGCAATATCCTTAAATAGTTCAATCTTTGGTATGAATTGTTGGCAAAAAAAATTAGGATTACTTGGATGCTTCTTCCATTCATTTTGTATCAACATATGTTTGTGAAGACACAAAAGTTAATAAAATATTAATGCACGTAACTCACAATTATTTAAATAAGCAACTTTGTTAACTTTATTATTTTTAAATAGTTTCCATTTTTATGTTGAACATGTAACAAGGAAAAATAAGCTCAAATTTTCAAAAAAATTAGTAGCTCTACCAACATCCATAATAATTGCTTTACTATATCAGCATATTCATTCACATAAGCACAGTATTGTGGCTCAATAATTGATATTCATTCAAATATAAGAAGAAATAAGTATGGAAAACATAAGAAAAATACAAAATGATAACATAGTCATGGAGAATCTATGATAATAATATGTTCTCCATTATATTGCTTTAATTGATATATATTAATAATAGAAGTCTTCAAAATGGAAATGATATATGATGATGATAATTTAAAACTAGGCCTTGGTTTCCTATTTATATAGGAAGCAACAAGCTATAGGCCTTTTACAAAAAGAAACGACCTTTCATAACTACTTCTTTTACTAACAACTATTTAATTAGCATAATTAAGGAAATAACAAGACTTAAGACATTTTGACATATGGTTCCATTATTCAATGTAGAAGACCCATGATCATTGATCTGGAAAAGTATTCCTCTCCATGATGAACATCCAAATGCTCTCACCTCAATGTCATATTCTTTTGAAATCAACAACTATTTAATTAGCATTATTAAGGAAATAACAAGACTTAAGAAATTTTGACATATGGTTCCATTATTCAATGTAGAAGACTCATGATCATTGATCTGGTAAAGTCTTCCTCTCCATGATGAAAGTCCAAATGCTCTCACCTCAGTGTCCTATTCTTCTGAAACCAAATACTTTTCCTCCCACTAATACACCGTAAAATCTAATGGCCACTTATATTCCTGGATCTTTTGCATCTTTGCAAGATGAGTTTTTCATCAACTATCTAGTAATGACTTTGTATCATTGACAAACTTTAGGTATCCCGCATCAAGAACAATCAACCCATCCATGATCTGATTTAGCCTGGGAAGATTGGTGTCATCATCCTCCTATATATGAGTTACGCACTTATGAACAACTTGACTGAATTCTTTCTTCCACTTATCCAAGTCCTTCAACTGGTCACCATCTCTCACGATTTCAGGTATATACCACTATTTCTAGGTATGGAATAAATCCATTTGTGTTACAATATTTTTATCAAACCCTTGTACATACTAAAATTTATCAATAATCATCTTCATAGTTTTTTCAATTGGCTTTAATGATGTGGGTGTATCAAGACTTCTTTGTAGAACTTTGCATAACTTAGCCAAAGTGTGGTGAATAGGTTGTCACCTTTTGAACAAAGGATCTAATACAAGCATATGTGTCTTTATTTGATCCATTTCCTACTGAAGTGTTTTATAACTATCCTGCACATTCTCCAGTTTATCCATAACTGATTTTATCTTGTGCTCAAGAATCTTTTCCATAACTTCACAAATTCATCTTTTCACTTCATCCTAGGTTTGATTGTTGGCCTTCTTTACATCATCCACTTCCTTCTCTAGAGTTTTTACCTGTTCTACATAAACGTTCTTCACAATATCCATTGGAGCAATAGGAAGCATGTATAACACCATCTCCTTGCTTTGTGAGGGTCTTGCTCCTCTTAATTGTTCTTTCAATTTGACATTCTCCATGAATAATTTATTAACTTCATCATTTAGGAACCTGTGTTCCTTTTCATACTCCTTCAATATGTCTTCTAATCCATTAACAGTTGCTCGAGTGAACATGGTTGAATGCATGGTCATTATGGCTACCTCCAAAGGGGTGGTATCTTGTATTGTCCTTACCATCGCTACCCCTTTCATCCCTTGAATTACATCCAATAATTATTATTTTTTATGAATAGGCAGCTATCTATATTAATTCAAATATAAAGATACATATTCACAAAAAAAGGGTGAGTAGTAAAAAGGAACACCTCGACACTCAAATGGGAAGCACCCAGAAAAACTAATAGATCACATGGGCGAATCCCAAAATTCAAAAATTACAAAGTAAATAAAAAGGCCATTAAGCAACCAGAGCAGTGCCAGCAGAGCCAAGAGGGTCTCTGTCATCCAAATTTTTCCCCCATACATCAGTGGGGTCTGGAGTGATGTCAAGAGGAGGACCCCAACCATCATCAGCATCTTTTTTCTCTTTATCTTCTTCCTCGCACCAGGGCGAGATTGCAAGAGCCAGACACGGAAAAATTTTACTAGTGGTTGGCCAACCAGAGCCAGAAGTAGGAGGGTCATTAGAGAGCCACCTGGAACCACCACCGCCGCTCCTTGAAGCACCACCAAAAGGCCACCCTTGGCTAGCCTGAAGCGGAGGAGAGCAGTTTTTCCGAGTGCGAGAATCCCACCGAGGCGGAGGCTAGGAACGAGGACGCGCAGAGCCACTCCACTACCGACCCCTGGAGGGTGATCGGCCACGGGAAGAGGTGGGCGAAGTGGGGACCCGAGCAACAGTACAAGGGGCATTACCCTAGTGATCTAGGAGAACCTAAAGGGAGCAACCTCAACTGTAACTTTGTTAGCTTGCACCTGAACTTGTAAAAATACATTAGAGAAAATCATAGCTTTAGCATATAAAGATACATGAATATCCATTTGAGTATGTGAAAAAATGCAAGCATTTCTATCTTTCCAAATATTGAAGAGAATTTCCACACTGAAAGTGTGCCAAAGCTGGGTGAATTTTGCAGGAAATCTGGGAGAATCTCCTAGCAACACCATATGCCAAGAGAACTTAGGCTCTGGCCTAAAGGGCCGAAAAAAGTTATCAACCCAAGTCCAAAGTTGTTGGGCTTTGGGACAAAACCAAAAAATATGCTTAAAATTCTCAGCTTGCCCACAAAAAGGGAAATGAGGGTCCCAGACCCCTAGGTGAACTAGTCGAGAACCCGTAGGCAAGCCTTGGAAAAGAATACACCAGGTAAAGTGGGCAAGATTTGGCTCAACACTTGTAGACCAAGTGGCAGCAAATATTTTACGCCAGACATGAGCGGGAGATTGAAGAAGCCACCTCTGGTTCAAACTCTGAATCATAGGAATACCACCTGTAACCAAGTCGAGGCTTGTAATTCTTGAAAGGGGTGTCTGGATACCACTTCTAGTCTTTCCACCAAGGTTTGGTCCCATGAATTCCAACCTTATGAAGCATTTCAACAGGAATAGCATTCACCAAACCATCACAAGTAGTACGGTCCTAGTTATGAAGTCTGTACTGGGTACAAAAAACTTCCCACGACATAATACGCATAGTGGGTCTATGAAATATCTATTGTGCAGGGTCTGGATACCCTTTTTGTGAAACCTAAGCACCTTAAGCCCAAGTGACTTAGCCAATGGCTAACCATTGCAAGCAAAAAGAGGCGACCACCAAATATTATGTTGGTTGAGAGAAAGCCCATCTCGAAAACCAGAGCTAGCCCAATGGAGCCAGGGTTTGACAGCCTCTCAGGCTCGCTAGATACTTTTGGCCACAAATGTCCTAACAATCTAGACTGGTTCTTCCATGACCAGAAGGGTTTGAAAGCCAATCCCCTTCGAGGAAGGTCTATGGATAGGGAAGCCAGATTGAATACTATGCCTGAGAAGAATTTTCCAGGCCTCTTCCCCAGTAAGGGCACAAATAATCCATTTAACACACAGAGCAATCCCTTGTCGTTGTGTAGACAACAACCCGAGACCTCCTAAGTCTCTGGGAAGGAAGCAGAATTCCTAAGCCACATAGTGAAACCCTCTGTGAGACTCAGAGGAGGCCCAGAGAAAGTCTCTAAGCAATTTCTCAAGCTTGTCATAGGCAGCTTTGGAAGGGGCCCAGCAAGAAGAATAATAAATATGGGTGGCCACCAGAATTTTGGAACACACCTGGAATTTCTCTACCAAAGAGAGGGGCTTGGTGACCCAATAAGCAAGCTTTTGCTCAACTCTGGAGAGCACGGCTTGCCAAAGCTCATTTAGGGACGCCTAAAAGGAAAAGGGAATGCCCAAAAACCAAAAAAATTCTTCAGGCCCAATCCACTTCCATCCATATTGTTGCAACCAAGGTAGAGAAGGAAAGATAGACTGTCGGTAACACAAAGTCTTATGCCACTAGATGGCAGAGTCAGAAGCAAGAAAGAAGGTATTAAGACACTCAAGAGTTGTCGCAATGGAGTCTTCTTCCTCTAGAAGGGTGAGGAATGAGTCATCAGCAAAATGGCCATTAACAAGCTGAGCCTGAGAGTTGGAAAATAAATGCCCTTGACCCGTTACTGGGAAACCACGTTGGCTAAGAGGTAGCCAAATCCCTCAGCTGCAAGCACATACAAAGAAGGGGCCAGCAGGCACCTTTGCCGAATGGAACGAAAGAGTCCAAAGGAAAAAGATTGATGGCCATTGATGGTGATACAGGTTGAGGTATCTACAAAGAAAATTCGAATAGATTGAATGAAATTGGGCCCAAAACCCAAAGCTTGCAACATAGCAAGAATAAACGACCATTCAATGTCATCATAGGCCTTGGAAAAGTCAATTTTAATGAACATGGCTTTCTGGTTTGAACATTTGGCCAATTCCATGCCTTCCCAAACAGCAATAATATTATCCAAAATAAATTTGGATTTGATAAACCTAGTTTGTTTCGAGCGCACAATCTGAGGTAGCAGATGGTGAATTTTACGATCCAAAGCCTTGGCGATAATCTTCTATGAGACATTAAGAAGCATGATAGGTCTCTAGTTGCAAATGTCTTATGGGTCACCCGACTTAGGTATGAATTTTATGTTACCTTTATTAATTAAGATACTTAGAGAATTAGAATGAAAAGCTTCTAAGTAAACTTGATGCAGATCGTGCCCAATATAGTCCCACATGGCTTTGTAGAATTCACAAGGAAACCCATCAATTCTCGGTGCTTTGTCATCAGCCATGGAATAGACAGCCTCTTTGAGATCATCAACTAATAACAGTTGATCACAAAAAAATAATTGAGTTGAAGAAAGCCTATTTGGAACAATAGCAAGACAATCCTGAAGGGCTTGTTGTCACACAGGCATGAGTTCCTGCGTAGTGAAGACTTGCTCATAATGACGAACAAAGGCCTGGAGAATATTAGGTAGCTCAGAAAGCACCTGAATGCCATCTTTGATATTTTTAATGCCTGGGGATGAGTGTCTAACACGCAGAGCCAAAAAAAACTCTTTGGAGGCACAATCACCAACTTTTAGCCAATGTAATCTGGCTTTGATTTGTGCACCTCTAGCAACATAGTTGCCAGAAATTTGTTTCTTGTGCCTTAATTCTACCACCCTGACTTGCAATGATGGAGAAAAGGGGTTGGCCACCAAATCCTCAGTAGCAGAATGGAGGTTAGCTATGGTAGCCTCATAAGACCCTCGGCAAAAAATAGCCAACTGGCACCCATAAATGTGTAGAAATCTAGTCGTGCAGATGATAGCCTCTTTCCACCAATTAATTCAGCTTGTATGATGAGCTGGTATGCACTCCAAATTCTAGACTTTGTGAATGTGGGCCAGGGTAGGCTTGTGGCAGAGTAAAGACATGTTTAAAAAAATTGAGTTTTATACATATGAGGCTGTCAAGTCTCCCATTTAATGCAAAAATAAATGGGAAAGTGGTCTAACAAGGTCACATCCACTAACGGCTTAACCGGGAGAGAGGAGTTTTCAAAAGAGAAAAAATATTGTGTCGAGATCATGGTACGATCAAGGCGCTTAAATACTCTTTCAAAACTGGCTTTGTAATTACACCAAGTGTGCCAGAGAGAATGAGAATGGCAGCAGCCAATATTGGGATCAAAAAGCCCCAATTTATTGCACATGTAAAACCACACCTCCCTTTCCCTGGCTGTCCATTTAAATGGAAAAGTGTCATCTTTGTCAGACGCCATCTCTACCCTATTGAAGTCCCCACATAGTAACCAGGTAGCAACTCGTAAAGAATCAGCAATCCAATGCCAAAGAAAAGAGTGTTCCATAGCATCATTAGAAGCATAGACATTAATAATCCCAAAGGAATGATTATCAATGTTGAGAAGGATCCAGATGAGTCGATGAGTGGGATCAGACCCGTGGTTGACCACAAAAGAGTGCCACTGTGGGGCCAAAAGGGTGATAGCTCTGCCACACCCAGCATCATGAGTAATACAAAACATTTTACTGGTTGGCCAAATAGAGCGACAAGCCACGACAAGCAAAAAACTAGAAATTTTAACTTCTTGGAGACAAAGCACTTCAATACCAAAGTACTTACACAAGGTATCCCTGATAGAATACTTTCTAGAGAGGTCTGTCAAACCTCGAACATTCCATGAGAAGAACTTCATGAGTGAAACTCCTCCATATTTTTGAAACCCGATTCCTCTTCATTCAAAGAAGAGAAACGATTCTACAAAAATTCTGGTAGGACTAATCCAATCTGGATGGACAAAGAGGAAATCCTCTTCTTTTCATGAACATATTCCCCTTCTTCCCTAGGAGGGGAAGGGCTGCGAGATCGCCTTTGAGCTCCCGTCACAGGAGAAGAAACATTTGGTTGTGTTAACAAGATAGCAGTCGGCCGAGGCATAGCCTTTGGGCTAAGCTGCTGTGGAACATAATCAGCTCCAACCAGAGCTTCTTTCCCCTTCACAGAAGGGTTTAAAACATCTTTCACTGGTTCAAAGGTCATGGGACTCGACCCAAAACCAGTGGACTTATTCTTTCAGTTCGTAACCGTAGTCCATTTTGCAACAGGTTTGGCAGCAAATACAGTGGCCGAACGAGGTTTTTCAGCATCTCATAGCGGAGAAGGTGTATGAGGCACTGCTAAAGGGCAGTCCTTAATCTTGTGGTTCACTAACTGACACCTATAGCAAGTGTTGGGAAAATTAAAATATGTGACCTTTTGGGTGTGGCGAAGAGCTCCAATTTGGATATCAATGGAATCTTTCAAATCTTTGGAAAGGTCCACTTCCACACAAACCCTCTTTTAGGTTTGGGCCTGAAAGAACCTATCTGGCTCAATGCAAATAACCCTCCCAGGTGAGGAAGCTATATTATTCAAAAAAGGCACACAAGGCAAGGGTAGACCAGGGAATTCAATCCAGACCGGGACCCACAACTTGGTGTCATTCGAGACAGCAAAATCATAGGTCCACGCCTGGAAAACTAACAAAGAAGACTGGACATACCCGAGCCCATGGGCTAAGATAGCTTGCACATGATTGACCTTCGCAAAGCAAAACAAAAAGAAACCCTTGGTTAAATTTTGGACCATATCAAATTGGACCCCATGAGGGACCCAAGCCTTGTTAACCCATTCTTTAAGCACACTTTCAGGGGGAGTTCTCCCAACAAAATACCCAACAAGGGTGTATTTCTTAATCCATTGATAGGCAGTATCAAAATCTGGTAAAGGAAAAACCACATCAACTGGTGAATCAGAGCACTTACCTCGTGAAAGACTTTCGAAACAAATTTTTGGGGACATTTGTTTAGAGGAGGATCCATTGATCAATGTCGTTGAACCGCTAACACCAGCAAGAATTGTTGGGTTAGAGCCAGTTGAAGGCATATTAAAACAAAAAAACCACAGTAAATGTGGTCCTTCACACAAGAAAACAGGGGCTTCCTGCACAAGATGTGCAGTATGATGCAAGAGGGGCCAAGGGTGACCGCAAAAAACATAAAACCCTAGTAGAGCTCATACCTACATCCAATAATTTTGGCTTCTGTGTATTTTTCTGTTTGATCCATATGGCCAGGGTTCAATCTTTGGGTTATACCCAGTTCCACTCACACCTTCATCGGAGTCAAATTCTACAACTAGCATTGGATCTTCCTGAGATCACACTTGATCAAGCAGAAACATTTTCTTTAATTCCAAGCCAGGGAAAATGAGCATATTGCTCTTCAAGACCATTTCTCTAGCCTTCTAGGGGCTAATGTCAATGTTGTCAACTCTTAATTCCTAGAAAGTTTGTGCTACGATTTCATTTTTCTCTGATTCTTCAATTCCTACTTAGTTGATTCCATCCTTTCTTGAAATTATTTTATCTTCATCTTCATCCAAAAATCCTTAAACTTGGGAGTCTTAATGAATTTATCATCTTCTATGAACCTCCTGGATGCAATTTCCCTTTCATCTTCATGTACCTCTGTACTTGTTTTTTCTACATCACCCATCCTTTCCTCATGTTTATGGGCACTGGTCTCAAGGATGGGTTGATCAACTTCAATATCATATTTCAATGACTACAATACTATAGTCACTTCCTCAATATCACCCACCTTTTCAGTATCCTCATAAGGTACTAATTGTTCAATGATTCTCGTCTTATATCTTTTGGGAGGTAACTGCTCCATGGGAGGCTCAGAGGTTTCACCTGGAGTATGCTCTGCAGTTGCACCACTATCATGTTCTTCGAGATATGCTTCCTTCTTTTTGTACAAGTCTTTAAATCTACCAAATATCAATTATATCCTCTTGATGGGGTCCTTTTCCTCAACAAAGTATCCTAGAAATCCTTGGACCTTCGCTTCATCCTTTCTTCAAGCTTCTTCATATATTCCCATTTTTTCATTCTACTAAATACATCATTATAAGTAAATGCAGATCCTTATGACATCTTCTTCAAAATCCACTTGGTGTGGCACTATCATTTTGGTAAGAAGATTGTGCCTTATGTTTTTCATATGATTTTCAAGGTCAAAGGCTCTTTCTTTTCCAAATTTCAATGCATATCTTGTCTTCAAATAATATTGTAACTCCTCTAGTGTGTCTAATCCTACAGTCCAATCTTCACACTTGGTTTGGTTTGGTAGGAAAGTTCCTTTCTTCTGCTTGTGCATTACATATTTCTCCATCCACATCATTTTCCACATAAATTCAAGAAATGCTAATCTAAGGGGTAAAAATTTTGGTAGTATGTGTAGAGCAACAGGGCATCCACAAAATCTTATTATTGTAACTTCCAGGAGGAAGAACCAATCTCCAAAATTGTGTGTATGACCCTGCTTTGGTCTTAAAGCCAAAGGTCTCACTAGTTGCAACATTTTGGTTGACAATCTTGGTATTGCATACCCAAGAACTCGAAGGATTATGTGTGCAAAGTCTTCGTAGAATACAACAAATCTTGAATTCTTGCACCGACTGTCCCAAATATAGCACCATTTCTGGACATGTGTGGGATTCCCTTGCTCATCTACTGTAGCCAAGTCCATTATTTTAGTCCAATGGTTCCTATTCTGGTACAATATCAAATGACATTGTAGGGAATAGTGTCTAAATGTAATTGATGCTCTATCCTCTATAACTTGGGAGAATTCATCATCTAATGCCTTCTCAAGGTATGAAGCAAAGTCATATTCAATATTAGTTTCAGGGTTTTGAATTCTCATGGCCATCATCATTAGGCCTATTGGAATTTTATCTTGAGCATCTATCCCAACACTTGACAAAGAGCTAAATATGTATTGACAAAGTAATACTAAAAATTTGTCACATTAAATGGTTTAGTAGTGGTAGTAGAGATGGGGAATGTTTTGTTACCAATGCCTCTTTTCATATATAGGGTACCTCATCACTTCTATAAGTCTTTTTTAACCTAGCATAATCCTCCTCACTTTTCTGCAAGTTTATCTTGGTCAAAGCCTGCTTGTTTAAGCCAAAACACTCAATGATGGCTTTTCTGGTTACTTCTACCAATACTGTGTCGTTTGGAAACCTTACTATTTTGGTAGCCGAGTGATAGTGTTTAGATAGTAGTTTGATAAATTCTACATCAACAAACACATTTGGGACAATCAACCTTGCTATATCCAACATCCAAGTGTTTGACACTGGAATCTTCTCATTTCTCTTACTGTAAAAAAACCAAAATAGGTCCCATCCAGACTTGGAAATGAGGGCATCCCTACAACTTTGTGTGGTGTCCACGAGAAACTTCTTATTACCCTTTTTAGTAGACCCTGGAAGTATATCTAATATGGACTGATGGAGTGGTCTCTTCTTTACTTTAGGTTCTTCATCTTTAATTTTAGGCTGACTTTCTTTTACTTCTGATTGTTTTGTTTTAGGATGGAGTGCTTTCTTCTTTACTTTAGGTTCATCTTTAATTTTAGGCCGACTTTCTTTTACTTTTGATCATTTTCTTTTAGGAGGCATGTTTCAATTTTCTCTACTATGGCTTCAGATTACAAAACCTTGAAAGATTTTTTATATTAACAAAGTTCTTTCAGAGAGTTTTCATGCACTTACCCGAGTATTTCACGCTTGCAAGACTTCTTCTCATATCCTTAGCTCCTTCCATCCTAGTGCACTGCAATTGAGTGTGATTTTGGGAAAATCACTTATCTTTGGATGGTGTGGTATTTAGTCATATTAGTTTTGGCAACTCTTAATAATTTAATAGCATTTAATTTTGGCAACAGATGTGATTTTCTACATTTATTGTTGTAAATTGTAGTGATGCCATGATTAACGTACTACCATTGTCTCTTAATATACCCGTTGCGGTATGGCGGTGTTTTTCCCTTCCCTTCTACTATTTATCACACTACTGCCTTGCTCAAGGCCTCTTGTTGCAGGGTTTCGGTGTATACCGCTCTACTGCATATGTTGCTCACCTTCCCGACAATATAGTGGTTTATGCTTTTGATCATTACTTGAAGAGTGTCGATGAGACAATATTATTTGTCTTACCGATATCTCAATGTCTCATCGACACTAGATCTTATGTTCCTCTGATGTTGATTGTCGGTGTCGATGAGACAAGTTAATATCTCTTGCCGATATGCCACCGTCTCATCGATATTTTCCTTCGGTGGTAATTCTTTATATATCGATGTAACTTTGCCATGTTGGGGAGACTTGTGATTATCGCTATGGTATAGCAGTGTTTTTCCCTTCCCTTCTGTTGTTTACCGCACTACCACCTTGCTCAAGGCTTCTTGCTATAGGGTTGCAGTGTATACCGCTCTACTGCATATGTTGCTCACCTTCCTGATGGTATAGTGGTGTATGCTTTTGATCATTACTTGAAGAGTGTCGATGAGACAATCTTATTTGTCTTACTAATATCTCAATGTCTCATCGACATTATATCTTATGTTCCTTTGATGTTGGTTTCTGGTGTCGATGAGATAAGTTAATATCTCTTGTCGATATGCCACTGTCTCATCGATATTTTCCTTCAGCAATATTTCTTTATATATCGGTGTAACTCTGCCACATCGAGGAGACTTGTGATTATTGTTGTGGTATAGCGGTGTTTTTCCCTTCCCTTTTGTTGTTTACCACACTACCACCTTGCTCAAAGCTTCTTATTGTGGGGTTGCGGTGTATACCGCTCTACCGCATATGTTGCTCACCTTCCCGGCAGTATAGCGGTGTATGCTTTTTATCATTACTTAAAGAGTGTCGATGAAACAATCTTATTTGTCTTACCGATATCTCAATGTCTCATCGACATTACTTCATTATATCCAAGAGTTGTGTTTTGTCGAGCACTTGTAGATATACCTTGTCGATATGACATAAGTGATTCTCTCCTTGATATACATGTATCTTGTTGACATTTCATTGTTTTACATCATTGATGAGACATATAAATAAGTCTCTTCGACATAGGGGTGTCTAAACCAGCACTAAACCTGAAGCTAAACTCAAAGCTAAAGTCAGAGCTAAAATCAATGCTAAACTCGGAGCTAAAGGCGACGCTCAAGGCAGCACTACACTCGAAGCTAATATCGGCACTAAAGGCGGTGTTACTTTAGCCGCTAATTAGTGCCTAAATCAGCATCGACTTGTACTGATCGGCGCAATAAATGCCAAAAATTGTGCCATCCTGATAAATAGTGTTGACGTTTTCAAAAAATTGCCAAAAAATACATTAGAACAATGGGTGGAAACAAAAAACGAAGCAAAAAATGGAGCAAACCATAGGGATTTGTTGTAGTGGTTTTCTTTTTTTAACAAACTTTCCTATTTTTAAAAGACATCCTATGTTGTAAAGAAACATTTTATTTATAACTAACTTTATATTTTGTAAAGAAACATTGTATTTTTGAAAAAAAATCTACTTTCCACAAAAACATTCTATTATGCAAAGAAACATTATTTTTTTAACAAACTTTATATTTTGTAAAAAAACATTCTATTTTGAAAAAAGCATTTTGTTTTGTAAAGAAACATTCTATTTTGAAAAAAGCATTTTGTTTTGTAAAGAAACATTCTATTTTGAAAAAAGCATTTTGTTTTGTAAAGAAACATTCTATTTTTAAAAACACATTTTATTTCAAGTAAAGAAACATTTCTATTTTTAATGTTTTACATGCCACCTATAGTTGGTTAGCCTTAGGGTTTAAAATAATGTTGAGGTTTAGATATAGGGACTAGTATAATAATGTTGAGGTTTAGGATTAGGGTTTAATAATGTTGAGGTTTAGATTTAGGTTAACTGTCATCTAAAACTATTTTTAATCCAATATAGGGTTAGGGTAAAATGAACTAAATTCAAACTTTTAAACGATAATCAATATACAAAATAGCAAGTTGATATATAGTAAAGAAAAAACATTGTATTTTTTATTATAATTCTAACCTAAAACGAATCTAAATTTGTCAAAATAAGTAAAATCTAAAAGAAGATTGCTTTATCCAATTCTAGAAAGCATTCAATTTAAACTATTTATATAAAACAATTTCATTTTATGAAGTAATTAGAAAGCATAAACTAGGTACATGGACTATGAAAACAAATATCTTACATGCTTAAATAATAACAGATCTTAAAGATATCAAATTTAGAATTACTCCACAAACTAAGCATATACCACACGTTTGTTATAGTATGCCTTGGGCAGGCAATTGAAATCCACTATGAGATGCTTCCAAATAATTGTGAGGCCTAGTTGGTTTCTATATCTTGCTCTCTTATTTATGAAAAATACTTTGAACTATTCTTTCAACCAAACTAATAATCACTATAGAATAGCGGTTATCAAAATCAAGAACACAATCATAGTAAAAAAAATCTTTTGAAACCAGTTGAGCAAAACAAAAATATCTTTTTGACCAATATCAAATTGTTCAGCTAATTGCTATAAGATGGTCAATCTAATTATCACAATCATGGATTGGATTGTTTTGTTAATTACTATATACATGGCTCTTATTGATTTAATGTAGCAAGACATTCATTATTCTCTAGATACAACTACTTGAGATGGGGTTCTTGATAGGCATTATAGATTTGTTTTATGATCCCTATATTGTAGACTTGGAGGAAAATATTTAGGATATTTATATTATCTTTGAAGTAAGCACATATAGAGTGCATTTTTTACCTTATTGGACTCATTCTCCTCACTTGTAGTAGTTTAATTGAAAAATGATTTTTAATTTATATGTATATAAACTATTAGAAAATAACTTATATATACTTTTTGCATTATAATCGATTTCTAATTGAGATATATTGTGATGTCCCCATGAGTAACTTGGGGAAGAAACTCATAACGAATAGATGATTGATCAAGGGTGGCAGCCTTGATAACAGATATTGAATAGTTAAGAGTAAAAGTAATAAAGAACATATACATAAATTCAGAATAGGGTCAATGGAAGATGAATATAATATTGAGTGCATACGTATTAATATTACTCAAGGGAATATGAGAGTTTTCTTTCCCTATGTATGTTTTGGACGTCATATTTATGTTGATTGGGAATTGTCAATACTGCGTGGAAACAATAATAATATTTCTCTGTAGGCATCTACATTCCAGGTATCGGACCTTTATTATCAAGCACCGGGAGGCAGGAATAATCCACACAATCCGTCTATAGTATTACAATACCAATAGCAGAAGGACAGATCTCTTTTCACGAGAATTCTATCACCTAAGCACAGGAATGGATTAATATAACAGACTCATATTAATTAACAGTGGACAGAACCTATACGGGAGTTACCTACATTTGCAACTCATGGCTATTGAAAATATTATAGCTATGGAGAATTGAGCAAACATTACCCTATCGTATTTCACCAGTCAAAATGGATATCGATGCATATATCATACATGGTGAAAGATACCGTCAACATTGGGGTGACATAAATTGCAATGTTTTCCTTTGAACATAAAGTAATATTCATATCATGGCAAGAGTTGGGTGAGGCGATTGCGTCGTTGGGTTCTACATATGCTTTGAATGAGGACGTGCTTAAACTTAAGTGAAGCGGATTCGAACCTGGATGGTTTATTTGACTTGGCATTAGTCAAATTCGATGAGAGTATAACAATTATACGCCACAAAGGGATATTAAAGTAGAAAGTACATGTGCGAAATCCAAAGCTTTTAAACATGCAGTTTTCCAGAAATTCATCTTGAAGGAGATGGAATATTTACATTTTGCTCTTATTGGTGATATTGATGATTTCTGCTTCGAAATTTGCAAAGACAATCGGGCACACATTCATTGTAATCCCATTCTCTGCGGTTTGTATATTTATAAGTTAGGCTTAATACATAGAAATTCCTCCAGCTCTACCCAAGATAGGATTTCAATATATTTAACCAAATTTCTTTGTTGATCTAGCAGATTGAATCGACGACGATTACCAAGTTATGTCACAGACAAAACGTAATCACCGTAAATAGGCAATTACCAGGACCAACTTTGTTTGTTAACCAAGAAGATTTTGTTATCGTACGTGTTCATAACAGGGCACAATATAATGCCACCATACACTCGGATGTAGAATGATTGATATCATTTTATGTGTATTTTTTAATTGAAAAACAGCTTTTATATATAAATTATGTGGAGATATGGGTGATTCCACAAAGTTGGTTTACAATTTCTAGGAGATTCTATTTTTGCTAAAATCACATATTTTTAGAAAATATAATGAAATTTAAGCCTTAAAAAGTTTCATTTAAAGCATTCTAATTGAAGAGGGTTTGATCAAGCTACCTTAGATCAAACCTTTGGATAGAACTCCGCTAGTTTTAAACTATAACAGAGTCTCCTTTACACCTATCAAAATGCTAACAAAAAACCACTTTTGATTTACCCTTTGGGAATCAAATGAATTCATTTAAAAAAAAAAATTGTAAGTATGTAGTTTTTATTATAAGCTTCCCAAAAAATATAATTTTAAATAAATTTAATTTTATTATTATATTTATTTTTATTTCTTGTGAATGTAGGTTTTTCACCGAAAATCAAGCTCCATGTTCTGCACATGTGGAAAAATAGAAGTTTATCAAAAAATAAAATTGAAAAATATGAGTGCACCAAATATTGAAGTTCGTGATCCAACAAAAAAAAAATGAATTTTGATACATACAAAAAAAGTGTTATACAATTTGTCTATGTCTAAATTGTAATTGGTTTGACTTTGAAACTTGATTAAGGAAAAAATATTCAATAAAACACCATGAAACCAATTGGAAGCACTAGATATCGTAGTTACAAATCTAAATTTGAAAAAAATAGAATTTTATCCTTCATGGAAAAAAAGTTGTGTTATACTATGAGCATCACTCCTTAAAAATGGTGTTTACTGAAAAAAACTAGTTTTCGAAGGAGATGGGAAAAGAAGTGCAATTTGATTCCAAAAATTTTGAAAAAAATATATTTATAATCTACAAATAAAATGTCACAAATCACTAGTTTGCATCATCTTCAAATTCCTCACGGTTTACCACTATAGGTGCCCGAAAGTGAAGATTTAGTTAGAAAAAATCACTTCAGTGTCCAGTTTGACAAAAAATTGTAAACCAGTATTGTGGGATCACCCATATATATGTTGATTTGGTTTGCAGGCATGGCCTTCAACAAATGCATACACCGTGAGTTGATGGACCAGAGTATATTACTCAATGTCCCATTCCATCAAGTAGGAGTTACACATATAGATTCACTATTCCATCATGTGAAGGAACTCTATGGTTGCATGCTCATAACTCATGGCTTTGAGCCACCGTTTATGGAGCCATTGTCATCTATTCAAGGATGGGTGCTTCATATCCCTTCACTTCGCCTTATGTCATGCTCTCATCCAAATAGGTTAGAATTTGTTGCTACTTCTTCCCCAGTCTATGGAGCTCTCTTTGCATAAGATTTTCTTTGTTCTTTTATACTTTTCCTCTCTTACTATTTTATGTAAGATATGAATACCAGCTTGGAAGAGCTCGTGTGAACATGATCGAAGGCCCAATATCGGGTGTGTGAATCCCAGGATTATTCACATGGGACACAACACTATATACTTAGCATGATATCATTTCCAGATCTAAAACAACAGTAGAAAATCATGTATGATATATATATATATTCCAAAATTAGAAACAACCATTCATATTGCCATTGGCAATTCCATTCCATTGCATATTTATATTACCTTATTTGAAACAGAAGTAATTGTGCACCTAATACAAATTGGTATCAATTCACTTAAGCATATTGTCAATGGTACTAAGCCAAATCTAAACATGCATGAAGAATGTAGAAGCATGCACTCATGCGCCAAGGGAGAGAGAGATTTAGAGATTGTGATGATTGAATGTTAATAGAAACACTAAATTTATTCTATCAATTGCATTCATAGAAACTTTTATTTGCCTAATATTCCAATCAAATGAATCTTAGTTCATAAAGGCCTCGACACCAAAGTAGTTTCCTCTATTGGAGATATTCCTCCACTCCGTAAGGATAGTTCCTTGAAAAGTTACCTGTAAAAACAAAGAGATTATTTAAGTAAACATATTGTATCCACTTAAAGAAAATGAATGTAATCTGCATCGAACATGCTTAAAGAAAATGATTGTAAGCTAATCTGCATCGAGCATACTTAAAGAAAATAATTGTAATCAACATCGAACCTGCTATTGTTGTCCCAATTGAGATTGTATCAGCTACTGAATGGAGAAATGCCTCGTTGTTCAAACTAAAATGTATTTGGTTCATGACTTGCAAGATAGTGTTTCATATAGGAATACATCTACCACATGCATTTGTAACCGAAGCCTCTTCCACTTCCTCTTCCTCTTCCTCTTCCATTTCAAAATAATTTTCTATTTACGAAGAAAGAGTCCCCTGGACCTCAGTCACGTCGCTGCTCTTATCGTTGTTTTTCTGCATTCACTGTTGCTTTATCGGGGAATCGTACAGATACTCTTTAATCCATAAGCCGCTAATTCTTCTTCCACGCTGACAATAGAGATTGGATTTAAGACTTCTCTCTTCTTTGCACTTGCCTGGAAAGATCATACAGTCAATTTTGGTCAATATTGGAAAATAACCATTTGACTTAGAAATGTAAAATAATAATTGACTATTTAACTATTGAGATATAATGTTTAAACAAAATGTTGAACTTTGTATATATATATATAAAATCACAGACTCAAACTTCTTCGAATTTAAGAATATGATGATCATGAAACCTAATAGTGTTCGCCTTTGAACTGATCTGGTTGTTTGAGACCAATTAGGGTTTCATACTTTTTGTATGAGTTATTTATTTGATGTGTAAAAAGACAATTCTATGGATATAAAAATTCATGCATTTTAAAACTCAAAAACAGAGTAGCCAAGAATTGCATCTCTAAAATAGTACGATGTGCTATGGAAATTGTGGTTTAATTGGAAATCTCTTTTTTCATCTTGTAATTTTTTATTTTTCACATGTAACACGTGTTTGGGAAAACTGTGGAAATCCATAGTTAGGTGAGATATTGGATAAGGATGTTTTGTCGTCTTGAGCCTCAGCAAATGAGGTTACTCACTTCTGTTAACCTCCATTTTTCATGGAGGTGTGTAAAGGTAAAATCAGCTATGGACCTACATAATTCCACCTCAATAGAAAACCTTTTTCCATATGAACAAAATCAATTATAATGTTAAATAGTTCCAACAAACTTAAATCTACAAAATATAATGCATGCCTAATTCCCTACTCAACAATCTCCCACTTATCAAAACTACAATTTAACAACCTCCAAATATATAATAAGTATCTAAAACAATTACAAACTAATCCAAACAATACATAATAAAAACAAACTCATTTTATTAATAACACTTTTAAAATGATGTCAAATATTTAATAATCAAAACAATCATTTTAATACTCAAAAATCTCTCAATAAAGCCATCAAATTTAGACCTCGACATTAAAAAACAAAATTTCTATTTAGAAGGTAAGAGTCACGTGAACCTGACTCACGCCGCCGCTTTACTTCACTAAACATTTTGGCTGTTTTCCTGCAATCACCGTGAAATTCCCCTGCCCCTGCCCCTGCCCCTGCCCCTGGTCCACCCTGCCGAAAACAATACCGCGGAAATGGTACGAATGGTTCTAGGTATATCTGGAATCATTCAGACACTCGTAAATCCAGAAGCTTCTAGTTCTTCTAGATTAAACTGGAGAGATTGGACTTCGGTTTTCTCCTCTTTACACGCCCCTGGAAATCATGTAGCCGCTCTATATATTGTGTGTATATATGTTGAATCCCCAGGCGATACAAGACCACCAAATATTGAATGAAGTTTGTGTACAAAAGCATGGCACTTTCATCTGTTCCCCATGAAACTCGTAGAATGTTCGATACCTTGGACGAAAATGGCGATGGGAGGCTCAGTCTGCACGAAATCAATTGCTTCCTCAATAAGCTTGGAACACATCTAACAGAGGAAGAGTTACAATGTATGGTGATGGCTGTTTCTCATAGTGAAGATAATAGCCTAACATATGATGAATTTGTTGAGCTTTACCAATCTGTTCTGGATGAGAGCAGCGCAAGTACTAGTACTGATAGTAATGAAGAGTGTCAGAATTTATCTTTAATGGAGGCATTCAAAGTTTACGATGTGAATGAAGATGGGTATATTTCTTCTTCCGAGCTTCAACAAGTGCTGAGTAATTTGGGATTGATAGGGCAGGGTAGGTTGGAGGATTGTCAGAGAATGATATGTAGATTTGATGTGAACTTGGACGGCCTCATAGATTTCTCTGAGTTTAAGAACATGATCATGGCCAATCCTGAAGGTGTTCATTCACCTTTGACCTGATTGGTAGTTTAAGGCTAATCAGGGTTTTTCAGATTTTGAGATTTTGAATATATATTGTTGTATAGGACATGTTATGTGAGTAAAGCTTTGAACAACCATGTTATATGAGTATGTATTGCTGTATAAGGGCATTATTTATTAGTAAAGCTTTAAACAGCCATGTTATATGAATATATTGCTGTATAAGAGCATGTTAAAGTTTTTATCATATTTAAAGCTTTCATTTCCAAACAGATTTATAAATCCTAATAGGGGCAAAATATCAAAGTATGCAAATTAAAATTCAGGAGCAGAGTGGCTAAGAATTTCATCTGAGAATTGAAAATATTTTCCCAAAATATCAGAGCCACTATGTTTTGAGAAGAATTTATGAGCCACTAATTGGCATGAGGGGTTTCATAGAGGCCCTGAGATTTATGAGCGGAGCTTGCTTTTTTGGTGAGGTGTTCAAATAGCAATCAATAAGTTGTGTTATGGAAACTGTGGTATAATTGGATCTCTTTTTCCATCCTGTAATTCTTTTCTTTCCAGCATCAGCTGGTAAAAAAGGTAGAAATTTGGCGTTAGGTTGGACTGGACTTCTGTACCATATTAAAAATGGTAGCTTGTGGTCCTCCCTCGACGAATGTAGTTACTCATATTTCTGTTAACCTTATGGTCCTTCATTTGTTCATAAATAATGAAGTGGTTGCATTTTGTTTTCTAGTGAATGATTCGACTTGATTTTGTATAAGATGTCCACACAATGTTTTTATGTTCAACAAGGTTAGTATTTGCCTTTGAAATTATGTAATCTTTATATTCTATGTTCAACAAGGTTAGTATTTGCCTTTGAAATTATGTAATCTTTATATTCTCGAAAGAATTAAGTAGTAATTGATGTAAACACTTTGACAAAAATGTCTCAAAGATATATTGTCATAGAATGTGTTGTGTTGATTATTGAATATGTTAAAAATTGGTTTGCTGAAAATAGCTTCAAAATTTTTAATAGGATAGAGGTATACATGAAACTATCTCTTGAATTATTCAAATTGTGATTAATTTTCTTTATAGCTTATAATGTGTGGATGAGGTTTGAAGTTCCTTGTAGTTTCCTATAAGCTTTAGAAACTTTTGAGCAAATGTAAAACCAAACTCTACAACCTTTGCCAACATCTTTGTAGCCTAAATGGGGGCATTGGAATAGGGTATGATTACCACCAAAGCATAACAAAAGGGAGATGCTTTTCAAACTAGAAGAAAAAACAAAGGCACAAATTCTCTCTTGAATGATTTTGAACAAGCCTTACATGGTCATTTTTTTCTTTTTCCCTATCATTTTTTACCACATGGTTGTCTAGGCTAACCATTCTACAAGTAATTTGCTTGCGTGTCTACATTTCCTCCTTTTCCAAATTTCCATGCTTCAAAAATAACTAGCCAAAATAAGGCATCATCTCTATTGACCTATGGCAAAGGTTTTGGAGGGAAAAATCTGGATTTGAAAGGGAGAGAAAACAGAGAAATAAACAAAAATACTAATATTTCATATATATCAAATGAAACACTTCTACAGACTATGAGAGCTTCGGCTCTTCCCAACATAACACCATTACAGACTCATTAAACTTTGGACAGACATACATCATCTCACATACAGGTGGTGTGGTTTCAGATGACCACAAACTAATAGGGGTGGTTTCAGATGACCACAAACTAACAACTCTGCAACCACTTGATGGTGGACAAAGGAAGCAATTTCTATTGCTTAAATAAAACGAATACATTTGCCTTTATTAATAGAGGCCTCAGAACTTCTGGAGAAATCAACATCTGTGCTACACATTATGTAGAAAATAGTCTGCACGTCAAAGGGAGAGGTCGGTGGCAGAAGAATTCCAAAGTTTCTCTTCAGAAGTTTATAATTCACGTGGAGAAATTAATAACCAACAAACACACAAATTCCAAGATTCTACAATTTTGTGCAAAAGTCTTTGATGATTGCACATATGACACCAGTTGTGATCAAGCTAGAGGAATATATGAAACCTAAAGATTATACCATTCAGGCTGTAGCTTTGGACCTAGCCAGGGCTAGGGCCCAGGATAAGGTAAGGCTGATGGAAGAAACACAAAGGTATATTAACAGTGACGATTTGAAGACAAGAATAAGAATAATGAAAAAAGATGAAGAATTGTTAAAAATTAAAACAAAATTAGGTAATTGCAAGGAACTGTATGAAGGTTTGAAAAGACAACATGATTTGACAAGGACTAGTTTGAAAGAAAGAGTAGACGAGATTAGTGAGCTACATAGAAACCTGTTAGATGTGATGAATTCAAATGAATAGTTACGAAATAAGGCTCAAATCAAAGAAGACAAAACTATCACTATGGTAGTACAACTGCATTGTTCAATTTGTGAAAGAATTGAGAAAATGGTTATTCACCTTGCACCTATGCTAAAGTTTATTACATATTCTCAATTTGTAAGTTGTGGGGTGTTGCATATGCTTGAACGTAGTGTTGCATTTTTTGTACCAAAGGAAGGTGATTTGCAATTGCTTACTAGAAAAGCTTTACAGTCTTTTAGATGAGTGCCTTGAAAGTACAAGTGTTAAGGATAGGAGAATGATAGTAGTGCAGGTAAATGAATTCATAGGGTATAAGAATATTGTTTCAAAATGTAAAAAATATTTTAATAGTCTAGGAAAATTCATGACCGAGATGAAGAAAGAGATTGCAAAATTGGTATAGTTAGGGCTTCTGTCACCTTTCAAGAATGAATAAAGAATTTTGTTAGTGGAAAATATTATAGACTTATTCAAAGAGAAGGGTCTAATAAAGCCGCAACTTACAAGTGGAAATTGTGGAGAGATCCATTTTAATTTAGTTTTGTATCTACTCAGATACGATTTCGATGCTGACTGCATCAAGCCTTACATTGCACAATCTTTTTGCAATACTATGATAGCTAATAATTACAATGTCCAAGATTTCTTAGTAGATTATTTGCATTGTAGTATAATAGAAACAATTCTTGGTCTTAACAACTGGAAAGAATGCATTATAAAATTGGCAATGCCTTATTCTAAGGGAAAAATAGAAGGCAATGTATTTTGTCTATAGTGGTTGGCAATAATTTTCAAAGCAAAAATACAACTCTGGTCTTTTAATACTATAATAATCAAAGAAAAATATTGGCCAGGAATGAACACAGACAAAAATATTTAACATAATGGCATATGAAACAAATACAAGTCATGCTCACTATGTACCATTAGAAACATTTGATAATAGTAACCATCTTCAAATGAATCTAGAAAATAATAACTACACAATAAAAAAAACTCAACGAACTACTCAAAACAAACCAAACATTAAAAAACTAGCGCATGAAATAGGAGGTAATAGTAATACAAATAGTAATACGAAAGTAGAGTATTTTGTTCTAGTTAAAGAGCAACAGGAATACAAATTGCAAAAAAAAACTGCAGATGGTGATGAAAACCGTCCAGCCAAAAATAGTAATACAAATAGCAATGTGAAAGCAGAGTATTCCGTTCTAGTTAAAAAGCAACAGGGATATGAATCACAAAAAAACACTATAGATGGAGATGAAAATTTTCTACCCAAAAGACTAAAAAAAGTTGACGAAAACAACGAAATAGTGTTAGACACAACAATTGCAGAGATGAATTATGTAGGTGTTGAGAACAAAATCGGCAATTACGAATGCACATCCTTTGCTATAAAACCTCGCAATAGAAAGAGTATGTCACTAATACACCTAAAAAAAACATTGCGACAAAGTAAATCTTCAAGCAAGGCAATACAAAAGTACTTGAACAAAATTCAGGACACTCCATGACATGAATGTGTTATTTGTCAACAACTAAACTTTGGTTACAGAATGAGAAAGATTAGTAAACAAGAACAAATTTTTTATCTAGCTTTACCAAGCACCCAAATCCCTCCTGAAGTTTTTGAAATATGTGTTTCTTGCAAACGCTCATTGCACCAAAATAAAATACCAGCTTTTTCCATCCCACAATGTATAAGATGTAATAAACCGTTACCAATCCTCTCACAACTTTCAGATCTAGAAGAGAGGTTGATTTGTCCTACATTTCCTTTGCAAAAATTAGAAAATGGGGATACAAAAGACCTCAACTTGGCTTAACACGTTCAATAATTAATGTACCTATAAATTTCAATACCACACAGAGATTCCTACCACGTTTAATAAGCGGAAAAATCACTATAGTTGTTGCATTAAAAAGAAAACTAGAATACAAGAATGCATTTCAAGCCGATATTGTTCATCCGAAACTAATAATGAGAGCTCTAAAAGAACTCTATCATAGAGATCTTTACAAAATGGAAGGCATTTGTATAGACCTTGCTTGGACAAAGATATTTAGAACAATGGTTTGTAATAATTCTGAAATAGATAGTATACATAGTGAAGACACTATAGAGAGCCAAGAAATAGAAGACAATAGTGAGCATGAGAGAGAAATAGACACACTTGTCCATGAATTCATGGAATCACAAACCATCTATGATTTGCATGATAAATAATCAAAATAGCCCCTACACAAGGAAACCATCCAATAGGAATATTTAAAGACAAAAATGCGAAAGAAATGAACTTTCCAACACTTTTATTTGGCAAGGGACGTGATATAGATATATTAAAGCGGTTTTCGTATCACAAGATAGCAAAATGGGAACTAATGCACTCTAGCGGTGACTTTGCGAACCATGCAACAAATCTATTTTTTAAAATAATATGTGTAATTCTCGCAAAAATCGTTTCAAGTATATTGATAAGGATTAGAAAGGGTAAATTACAAGGATGCACTCTACTGGAAAGGGATGTAAAAAGAAAACCAAACCTAGACAAGATATTGAAATCAAACATTGGATATATGGATTTTAAACATATTCACATATCCTCAGACTATTTCCATCAAATAAAGGAAAACATTTTTGCAATGATTCAATAATTAGGACCACTGACATTCTTCTTAAAATTCTCTAGCATAGAGCACCAATGGATGACTTTACTGTGTATTGCCAAATTTAATCAAAATTGAAACAAGACACATAACAATAATAATGAACAAGAAGAGGATATAGATTCTATTATTAGAAACAATCCTATAACCTGCACTTGGTATTATGCACTGAATGAGTGCAATGAAAAACCTTTTAACAAATGATCCTACGTTGCTTGGACACGTCAATGATTATTTTTTTGTTACAAAATTTTAGAATAGAGGAAACACACATGATCATGCACTAATATGGATTAAAAATGTGCTGATATATGGAAAATCATTTGACAATGAAATTAAACAATTTTTAGAGAAGTAGATTACATGCAATACCAATTTGATTCACCATACATTTACAAACATGCATCGACATCACCATACAAAAATCTATAGAAAATCTAGTAAAACATAGTATAGATACAATTTTCTGATTACACCAATGAGAAGAAAAAGAATGCTTGAACCTATTATAGTAGCTGAATTACAATAAGCAACTTGAGTAAAATTTGAAATGCAATGGAACAATTCGACGACTCTTTTACCTTTGATTCATTCTTGGAAAAACTATGTATGACCTAAAGTGACTACATAAGATCCATACAATCTACACTAAAAAGTCGACTATCTTCCTAAAAAGGAAACCTGGTAACACATGGAATAATAGTTTTTCCATCAAAATACTTGATTTCGGCAAGCAAATATCGATACACAATATGTCCTTAATGCTTATGTTGTCGCAACTTACTGTTCATTGTATATGACAAAAGTAGATAAATCGTTGACATATTATTTCAAAAGAATATGTAAAGAGCATGAGAAAATGAAAATAGATGCTATAAAAATGATACAAACTCTTGGAAATACTTTACTAAATCTATAACAATATCCACTCATCTTGCCACTCAACTCTTTCACTACCAATAAATTCAAGTTCAAGAAAATGTGTTTTCATAAACATAAGAGGTCAGCCCAAGAATGAAAATTCATTCTGAAACCAACATTGCTTCTTAGATAAGAACCTAATGAATCAAAAAACATAATTTTCTTATTGGTTATCGATCATTATTTGTGTTGACCTCCAAATATGCAATAGTTATGCCTTGCTGAATTTGCATCAGAACATAGAATCACAAAGAATAAAAGTCTGAAAAACAAGAAAACCTACCATCATTCGATTTGTAAAATATAATGAAAATCTTGACTACAAAAACTATTTCAGGGAACAACTATTATTGTATGTTCCTTTTATCAATAACGAAGATACATTATATCAAGGATTTAGATCAATTATATAAGCCTATATTTTTCACCAAAAAACCAAAAAACAAAACGAGTCCAGATACTCATACAATTTTAATACTTTGTGGGGCAATCTTGAAGAAGCTACTAAAGAACTAGAAAAAGAATAGGCGTTGCCAAGGTCAAAGAAACAAAACACTGCCTCTAACAAGGTGAAACAATATGATATTGCTACTGACATAGAATGGTTAAAGCATAGACAACAAACAAGTAAAATGGACATTGGTTTCAAGCTGATACAAAATTCGAGACTTCTCAAGAACATAGAATACTATAAACTAAGAAGAATGATAAATGAAGAAAAATAGGCAATTGTTAAAGACATTTCTGCAAAAAAGAGACTAGACACGAAAACACCAATATGGATTTTCTTGACAGGGGGGAAAGAACATGCAAGACATTTATAGCTAAGATAATTTTTGAAATGCTCATCCGTCTTTATCATTCTGATCCTCTGTCTGATCCATTGAAACAAAAAGGATTGATTCTGGCCTATACAGGAAAAGCAACATATAATGCAGGTGGCTCAATAATACATTCTGCTTTACAAATGTCTTTTAATAAATCCTTACACAGTGCTTAGTAATGAAAACCTTGACACTTTGCAAAAGCAATACGATCAATTATTTGTGTTGTTTCTGGATGAGGCCTCTCTGATAGGTAGCGGATTCTTACATTAAATAGATAAAAAAATGTGCCAGATTAAGCATTTACCAACTAAATATTTCAAAGACGTTAACATGATCTTTTGCAATGATCTCTATCAAGCACAACCTATTCTTGATAGCCTTATTTTTGAATATCCTATAATCGATAGACAAGTAATGCCATACAACTTTTGGAAAGATCATGTATAGTGTTACGAATTGAAAACAAATATGCATCAAAGAAACCCAAAATTTGTTACTATTCTCAACAAAATACGAATCAACACAAAAAGCATTGAGGATATAGAATTTCTTAATAATAATTATCTACGACCACCACCCATGGATCCAAAATTCCCCTATCTTTTCAAAACAAATAAATTGCTAAAATTGTTCAATAAAAAAATGTTGTCAATTGTTTCTAGTTAGGAAACTGTTATTGAAACAGTTGATGAATACAAAGAAAACTATGGAAATACATCAAAGTTATCAACAAACTTCTACAACAACAACTTATACTCAAACAAGGTATGCTCATCAAACTCTATGTGGAAACTACAATATTTGGATGGTCTTGTCAATGGTGTAGATGGTATTTTCAATAATATACAACTAATAACAATGTAGATGTTATTTAGTTGAATTTAATGATGTAAAAATCATTAGACAACAATCAACTAAATTCAAACATCTACACGATGCAATATCAACAAAATGGGTGCCTATACTACAAGTAGCAAATCTTTGTCCAACACAAAATTCCCATGCAGATATAACAATACACAACCAATTTCCTATAAAACTTGCATCAGAAGAACTATTCATAGATCCCAAGGTCTAACACTTGATGGTTTCCACTTTCAATCCATTGGGACTCAAAGCACATGGTCTACTAGTGTACGATTGCATTGTTAGATACACAATATCAACTCGTTATATCTATTAAATCCATTGTCAAAACAAAATTTCAGGGTCAAATACAAAGTTATGAGTGAAATGCACTGACTCATGATAGAAGCAAAATGAAAATTCCAACATAAGAACATCTCAAAAATAGGCACATCAATATCTATTATTTCTTTGAACACACACAGTCTACAATCCCATATAGATGACATTGTCAGTGACTATGACTTTATGAAATCTGATATAATATGTCTACAAGAAACATTTTCATGTGATTCTCATGTCATACAAAAATTAGACTAATTACTATGCTTCCCAATGCATATTAGATATGGTATAATGATATGTATCAAGAAAACAATACAAATGACAAAAAAAAGCTATTTTCATATTGCTAACATCAAAGCTATATAATTGGAGTTAACTGCAAATAACCAAAAATTCAATCTCATAAATCTATATGCATTGCCTCACATAAGACTTCATGCAATTATTTAGACAATCACACAAGCAGTCAACTAGATAGAGCTTAAGGACATAATCATAATTGTTGGGGATTTCGACATAAATATGGAACAAGACAATACAATAACAAAAGAACTAGAAGCCTTTATTTCCAGAGCAAAATAATACAATATTTCCTTCTTGACAAAAATAATGCATTTCCACAATCCTTGATTGACCATGCTTGGTCAAACATTGATTGAAATTGTATAAAGCAAAACATATACCTATTTGAGCACTCTTTTGTTGAATTTAGAAGACCACGGTCATAGTAAATGACATAATTTCTACATATCTCTTATCAACAAGATTTAAGAAAAATATGTGGTATTGTTCTAACCTCTATTTTGTTTATAATTTTTATTCAATTGATTTTATATTGACAAAATTATTAATTCAATTTCTATAAAGATGAGTAATAGCAAAAGGACACAAAAAAATAGGTAAAGAAACGGGTCATGAAAACAAAAAAGTAACAAATTGCAATAACAAAATATGAAGTATTCTTGTTGCTTATTCACTCACTCTCCTTTCATACTTAATTTCTTGCATAGATCAAACATAGATACTGCTAGAAAATTCTTGATAGAAGATCTCAATGCCTGGAAAACAAGAGATATTTTTGAGGCAGATGTGCTCGTCACCTACAAAACCTCTCTTGACAAAGTAAAAAACTCAAAACAATTCTCTGTACCAACTTGGTTGACTCCAAAGGAGAGATTACATTTACAATCAATGTAATAGGAGATGCATTGCAAAAGCATGAGGACAAAATATGTTCACGTGCAAGTATCCGTATAACAGCATACAAACTTGGTCCCAAGTCACCGTATCATCACGGTGATTGTGAATGTGTTTTGATCTTGGATGAGTCGACTATAATAAAGAACATCATTGGATTCTATGAGCGATATGCATTCATACCTAGTACTACAATAAAACTGCTATTGCACAAAATTGAAAAATATAAAGTGGGAAGCTTAGGTGTGGTTTTTTTTTGGATAGAAAGATACCCTATCAACAAATTTTGGACATCAAGGATGGTGAAACACAACTAGACAAAGCAGAGGTAATAGACAAACAAAAATTTTGGGCTATCAATTTCACATAAGTTTATATATCATAACAATTTTTTTAATGGTAAACTAATAATTTTGTTGTACATATCATGATAGTTACACATACATTCTACATTCGCATATCACTTGTCAGGAGTAGAACAACATCTACAAAACGACAAGCACCAAATGTTGTTGCTGAAGAATATTGCAAGATGGATCGATACCAAACCTAGCATTTTACATACATCCCAATCCACCTTCATAACTCCCCTCAATGATGACAACGCTGAAAGTCATTTGCAAAGATTGCTTTCGTCCACATATCGGGTTTACTAAATGATTTTTCATTCGATCGCAACTTATGTTTATTGATGGAGTTATGTCTATTGATGTTTTTATTATCCATATCTAATAGCACATGTTTTAATTTTTAGGTCTATGTCAAATTGAAAATTGGCCAATGCTTGTTCCATTCCCTTTCAGCCAAGCTATTCAATTTGTAACCAGACAATTTCAGCTACTTCCATCACTGGAGACAACAATGCTCACTATACCAATTGTGACAAAGAAGTTGCATATAATTATAGTCACTATCTTAAATGCATTATAATAACATAGAATTATAACAACATGTGTTGTACTTTGCAAAATGAAATGATTCAAAAATTGCTTCCAGAAGTCTTTCAAACAAGCTATTGAGAATACTTGAAATGAAAATTTGAAATAGTCCTTGCTCTACGAAAGTTGCAATATATTTCTAACTTTAAATTGAGCTAGAACAACATCGTTCTAGACATGTAAACAACCCCAAAGTTGGTAAACTGATAGCAAAACAATCTATCCATCATTTACAAATATCGATTTTGTGGCTATCATTTTTTTGCACTATATAACTCAAACATGCATAAAGGTTTCAATACTTGTACATTATTATCTGGACTAGCTTGTTCTTTGTTACATTATTATGACATAAGGCAATGGTTTTGTACTAGATTTTGTTAGTTTAAAATTTACTTTGTAAACTTTTTCTTGTTAAAATAACACGCTCTTCAATACACCTCTGAAAGAGGACAACTTTTGTTTTGGTTTCTGCCATATTTAATTTTTGTTATGGTGTAAAAAAAATACCTTGAACAATATTCCATTTTAACAATATATTATTGTATCTAATTTCAATATCAAATTTTGTTTCTTCATGTACTACAATTGTTCCTACTTCAAATTTCTAAAATTACTTTTATTCTTCATGTACTAAAATTGTTGGTGATAGATGCAACAACAATCCTCTACCAAATGCACAAATCTACTGAACGACACAAAGTAAACAATTTAACAGTCATACTCATATATATTATTACCTAATATATTTTTACTGTATTAATATATTATATCAATACATAATACTATATTACATTCATGAATTACTATAAATTAATTTATATGTATTACATTTTTTAGTACTATATATATATATATTTAAGCAAAAGGCCGGCCTAACATTATATATTAATATTTAAAATATCATTATAGACTTAATCAAATTTATAGTAATGATTAACCAAACCCAACAGAATAAAGTCTTCCCCAACATTAGAGTATACAAAAACCAAATATTTCCCCCGATCCCTATATGCAGCGCATACTGTGTTAAAATTCTGACATGATACTATATAACATTACATTGATCACCACAAGATAGTAGAAAGTATCAAAAATAGAAGAACAACCTTCAAAAACCAAAATGTGGCATGTTATAAACTCATTTTCCATATCAGATGCCTTTTCAAAAGCTTGCATACCAACCATTGCAATCGCCTTCTCGATCAACACTAATTATGCCTTTCAACTATTTTTTCTTCCCCTCGCGATGTACCATCTTCGAACCGTGATTCCGAATCCGGAAAGCAATTTATGCATTGAACTATATTTTTCTCCATCCCCCGAACACTATTTTCATCATTTCCTTCAATCTTCTTTTTCATTGTCGAAGCTTTCCCAATATCTATTGTTTGAGGCTTAGAACACCTGAGAGGTCTACCATGCTTGCAATCGATGATTTAGAATGTAAGATAAAGTACAAAATTTATCCATTAAACTATCCACCATTTGTCTTCCCCAATTCCTCGAGAACAAACTCAACACTCTTTGCATCGCCCATGATCTTCATTTTGAACCCATTTCTCATTGCTTCAAAAGTAGACCTATAACATTATTTTTTATTAAGATATTTCCTAGGGAAAAGTCCACCAACCAATCCTTTTCCCTTGTCCAAATTATAGGAATGCACACTTTGTAGAAGTTCATCATCATTTAAAACATTTGGAAGCACCACTGTATCAACTATGACCTCCAACAAATCCAAAGACTGCAAAAGATCAAGAGCGTTTGATAGAAAAATAGAAAGAAAATGGGATAGAAAGAGAATTCAAGGTGCACTTGGGGAAAGCACCTGCTCACCAATAACAACTCTAATGCTCTCAACCAGGTCAGGGCAAGATACACAGAAGACAAAAGATAGTTCAAACTCATTAACCACATCAGAGAACGGGTGCTCTCTTGGTTGAATTTTAATAGGAACCCTTAAATTCTTTACCAAATACTCCATTTCTATCTTTAAATATGCTCACTTCCACAAATTTAAACCCAATTTGTAAACCTAGAAAATTACAATAGGAAAAATTTTTTGATAGAAGTAACAGTATGAAACATAACTTCCATGAAAAATTAATCCCAAACTGAAAATCACTAGCATACTAGACTGCAAAGCTCAAGCAATGCACAAGCTACAAGAAAATTTTAGATATTTACCAACTTAGCAACTCCAGAACCATGCGATCCTACTACCAACCTAGCATTGGACGAAGACCTCCGCTGCACTGTGAAGAAAATTTGAGAAACTCTTGCAAAAAAAGACTTCTCAACAAACACATTTAAACCAAAAATGTAGCATAGAAAATTGTGAACCAAGAAAATCTTGAAACAATGCTCGCACGTATCAAGGGCCGCCATCCTTACCATGATTAATGTTACTTTCCCTTTCCCACTAAAAACCATCATTCTTCAAATACATCTTAAATACGGGCAATATTTAAGATGATGCAACACAGCATAGAAGTATCACGTGCTATGAGGAATTTAAAAGACAAACTGTAATAATGATTTATACTGATTACATCTCCTTGAAACTTGAAAAACCATCCTCGACACCGCATAGCAAGAACATACCCTCCACCTTAGGATCCAATTTGACATGTCCAATCCACTTCATAGCCACCTCAGGAAAAAAAACCACATGTGGCAACACTAGAAACCATTCCCACTAAAAACCATCATTCTTCAAAAACATTTAAAATACAGGCAATATTTAAGATTATGCAACGCAGCATATAAGTATCACATGCTATGAGGAATTTATAAGGCATAAATAGTAATAATGAGTTATATTGATTACACTTCCTTGAAACTTGAAAAACCATCCTTGACATGGCTTAGCAAAACAACCCCTCCACCTTAGGATCTAGAATGACATATCAATTCCACTTCAGAGCCATCTCAGGAAAAGACACACATGAGAACACTAGAAAATGTTGGATGAAGCCAAAATGTCTTTCACACAGCCTTGTGCAAAGATTCACCCACTAATAACTAAAAGAGCTTTAGTAAATATTTGATAACTAGTCACCAAAGCCACAAATTCAAATCAAGAAAATTGATTAATTTGAAAAGAAAATTAATGCAATTGTTGAAATATAAAATTTCAAAATCAGAACTCCTGTATCCAAACAACAAAACATTAGTTAAAAAAGTGACCAATTAAGAAAGCCTATCTTTCTCCCAATTGATCATATCTTGTAGAGGCAAATTGATTTGGTTTGGGTTCAAACCATAACAAAATTCATTCTCCTATTGTTCACACCCAATATTCAAAAGATAATCTGCCACATAATTTCCTTCCCTATATATGTGATTAAGATCAAAAGACTCTAAAGAATTGAGCAAAACCCAAACCTACTCTGAAACATAATGAATTTTCTAGTTTGTTGAACTTCTGCTCCTACAGGCATTTATAATAAGTAAATCTAATCACCTTCAATTAAAACCTTTGTAAATTTGAGATGCTTTATAAACTGCAAACCAATAAGCAGAGCATTGACTTCAGCTTGATTATTTGTGCCAACAACAAGATGAATAGATTTTCCACCAATGAGCTCCCCACAATGATTTCTAATTACCATCCCTACCCCTGACTAACTAGGATTTCCCCGAGAAGCACCATCAAAATTTAACTTTACGAGACCAAAAGTAGGAGGAACCCAAACAACATTTTTCCTATCCTATTTAACATTGATTTTTTGTTGTATGTTCCCTTTGAATGGAATTTGAAGAGAAGGCCAAGCCTTCAACTGCTTAGAATCCCAATCAATAAAATCAGACCCAACATGTTTTGAATTATGTACATAATTATTAACAACTTCAAAAATAGATCTTTCCAGAATCCTCAAAACTCGCTCCAATGTTGAAATTTCATTTTTGAATATCCTTTTGTTGTGCTCCCACCATATACACCAAATCACAGAAGAGGGAATAACTCTCCATAAGCATGAAATAAAGAAATTTTATATAAAATAGGCCAACATGCAAACATATCCCATATAGAATATGGAGAAGGAGAAGACCATCCTAATTTAAGTTTGACAAACTCCCAGCAAGCATTTGCAAATGGACACTATAAGAAAAGATGATCAACCTCTTCAAAAGTTGTATTACAAAGCACACAATTGAAAGGAGCAGAAATGCCAAGTTTCACTAGCCTATCACTTGTTAAAACTTTGTGCTTAATTGCTAACCATGAAAAACAACCTGCCTTTGGAAGTACTACCAAGTTCCAACATAAATTCATTGCTCGATTTCAAATTGTATTTGTACTTCCATGTTCCTAAGAGCCTTATATCCCATTGTAAATGTATACTTGCTAGATTTAGAAGGAGCCCAAATTAAAATATCAGATTTAGCAATTCTAAAAGCCACTCTTTCGTGCTTAAGATCCTGATTAACTCTTTTTGTTGAATGTCATAAATTGAAAAATGCTCCAAACTTTTCCAAACAACTTTACCTATTTGTGAATCAAAACTGTCAATGTAATCACTAACTTTCCAACCCAAATTATGAGATCAATATAATTCGGTAGACTGAAAATCATACTGATAATAAAGAGGAGGATAACCATTCTAGGAATCTCTCCAAAAATTTACTTTCAAACCATCATGTATTTCCCAAGTTAAATGAGGGGAAATAACCTTTCTACAAACCATCATAAAATTCCACATTGCTGATCCTTGAGGAGGATTAGTAAGAGTGAAAATACATTCAGAATTCTCACAATCTAAATATTTAGATTGCATGATCTTACACCATTTTGAATGAGATTTTTCATGCATGTGCCAAACTAACTTTGCTCCTAAAGCCAAATTTCTGGAAGCTAAATTATGAACACCAGCCCCACCTTTAATTTTATCTCTACAGAGTTTATCCAAAGAAATGAGCAGAATTTTCTTCTTATTATCCAGATTTCCCTTCTATAGGAGTGACCGAATCAGTTTCTCAGCGGTAAGAATAACAGATTTAGGAGCCTTCAAGACCGCCATGAAATAGTTTGGAATTGAAGAAAGAACTAACTTAACCAGTAAAATTCTCCCTGAAAGAGAAAGCCAACACCCTTTCCAATTAGCAATTCTAGATTGAATACTATTGATAACCTTGTCCCAATAAGAAATCCTATTAGGACCAGAGAAAAAAGGAACACCTAAATATTTACATGGTAAATCTGCTTCTTGAAAACCCAATAGTTGAATAATTTTGTCCTTCAACAATGGTTTAGTATTTAAAACATATACTTTAGATTTATTAGCATTTATACACTGATCAAAAGACAAGGTATACTTATCCAATACAACCTTAATCTTCTTAGCTTCTAAAAGAGTTGCCACACCAAAAAGAAGTGTATCATTTGCAAACAAAGAATGGGTTACAGAGATATCCGTAGATGGAATCTTAATTCCTCTAACAAGGTTTTGACCATGAGCATGATTAACAGACTTGCTCAATGCTTCAGCCAAGATAATAAAAAGAAAAGGAGACAATGGATCACCTTGACACAAACCTTGAGAAGAACTGAAGAAACCAAAGGGAACACCATGAACCAAAACTAAAAAATTTGCTCCAGATATCAAAGAATAAATCCATTTACACCACTTATCATGAAAACCAAATTTTCTCAAGATTTGCAATAAGAAATCTCAGTTAACTCAATCATACGCCTTCAACATATCCAACTTAATGATTAAAGCAGGAATAGAGTTAGAAGAAATGGAATGCAATACTTCATGAGACACTATAGCTCCTTCAATTGTTTCCCTTCCAGGTACAAAACCTCCTTGTTCAATGGAAATAACTTTTAGAATGATACCAACGAATCTCATATAAATTGCTTTAGTAAAGATCTTGTAAATAGTATTACAAAGAGAAATTGATCTAAAGTCAACAAAAGTAGATGGATTGTTCACTTTAGGAATAAGATCTATGTGAGTGACATTAAATTGTTTCAACATACTACTCGAGCTCCTAGACTCTTCCAATGCTTTCAACAAATCATTTGCAATAAAATCCCAGCATTTTTGAAAAAAACTAGCAGTAAAACCACCAGGCCCTGGAGCTTTATCAGGAGGCATAGAGAAGACAACAACTCTTAGTTCTTCAAGTGTAAAGGACTTAAGCAGATGTAAATTATCCTCCTAGGAAACAAGAGTTGGTATTGTATCCAACAATTCATTTTTGGCCACAACAATCTGATCAGACCTTCTCCTTGGAGTAGTTAGTAAATTTGAAAAGAAAGCAACCCCTTCATGCTGGATGTCTTCCTCTTTGACTAAGTTTTCCCCCGTTTGATTGTTGTTGATGGAAAAAATAGCATTTTTAGCCTTTTTAACCTGAGCTGATCTATGAATTTTTTTTGTATTTTTATCCCTTTCTCTTAACCACAATTCCTGGGACTTTTGACGCCAATAAACCTCTTCTCTAGCAACCAACTCTTCTCATTCTTCTTGTAATTATTTTTGTAATTCAAAAGAGCCCAAGTTAAGGCCATTTTGAATTATATCTTCATTAATCTCCGTAAGCTTTTTAAAGACAAAATCCTTTTGTTGAAAAACATTTTTGAAAACTAAAGCATTCCAATACTTAATTTTTCCCTTAACATACTTAAGCTTACACAGCAAACGAAACATGAAAGTACCATCCACCATTGGGGCCTTGATCCACCATTCACACAAAAGATTCACAAAATCAGGATGCTGAAACCACATCAATTTAAACTTAAAGGAAGATTTATGATGAAAAGCAACCTTTTTTCTCATTAATATATAAAGCTAAAGGAAAATGATCATACCCCACCCAAGGAAGAATCTCAGAAGATAAAATAACTTTAAGATTTTCCCAATGAGGAGAAATTAGAAATCTATCAAGACACACAACAATTTGAAGAAAGTCCCTGCGCTTATTTGTCCAAGTAAAATTTCCATTTCCTGGCTTTACATCTGACAAAGCATTGTTACTTACAAACTCACTGAAATCCTCCAGAGTTTTATGAGGAGGAATAATACCACCCTTTTTGTCAAACTGACTAAGGATTGCATTGAAATCACCTGCTAAAATCAAATTTTGAGAATCAAATTGACTCAAATAATGATTTAACTCATCCCACAACTGTTTCTTGCCAACAGTAGAATTAGGATCATAAACATTGAACAAAACAAAACTCAAATCAAAGTGAACCACCTTCAAATACTGCCAAAGATGATTATTTGAAGAATCTTCAATGAAGATAGTCTTAGGATTCCACAACACAATCAAAATTCCTGATGCTCCATGAGCAATAGACAAACATGAATTCCATCTCACCGACTTCTTTATAGAGCTATCATAAATTTCTTGAGACAATTTGGTTTCTTGAAGTAACACTAAATCTGCTCTAGAGGCATCAATTTGATGCTTGATTCAAGCTCTTTTGTTAGGGTCATTAATGCCCCTAACATTCCATGTAATAATCCTCATTCAAACTTCAGGGAACAATTGGATCCCCTCAATCTTTTTTTAATACTACCATTTGAAACAACTTGACACGAAAAACCTGATTCCTCTTGCAATATAACCACATTTTTTTTCCTACTCATTTTACCCGGTGATTTTAGAGCCAAAGAAGAGGGCTTTAGATTAGAATCACTATGAATCATGAGCTCATTCATCATTGGGGATAATGCACAAACTTCCTAATCTTGCAAAGGAAAAAATTTCTTGGTTACTACCGTTGAATGAGAATCAAAACCAGTGTTTAATTCTTGCACAAGTGTTAACAAAGAAAAAGGCGAATCCTTTGGAGTACAACCATCCAGAGTTAACTGTCTACCTGCTGAAATCTCCTCATGCAATTTAACCATGTTTGACTTCCTTCCCCTTTTACATGGAGATTTTTGCTCATTAGAAGATAGAGCAGGAGTTTGAAAAAGAGAAATAGACTAAGAAAAATCAAATTCCCCACTGCCTCTCACCAAATCCAAAACACAAGTGGGAGAAACCAAAGAACTTGAACCAACGACCTCACTTTGCATTCCAGGTAGAATACCAGACAAAACTTGGCCTTCAATGAAGTCATGATCTTCTTCAAATTCCTCACAAACCTCCTTATACGACATATCCAATAAATGAGAAGAAGACTGAGAGATCCCCTCAATATTGCCATTCTCGAGCATATTATGCCATTCCATAAAATCAAGGGGACTCACAAATTGAGTATTCTCACTAGAAACATTAGAGCTTGCCATAACTGAAGGCTTATTGCCAACAAAAATGAGATGGAACAGAGAAGCAATGGAACAAACCTACTGAAAAGAAACCTCTAGATTCGACAAATACAAATGAAGGGAACGCCTGGAAACAAATAGTTGAGAGAAACAGGGTAGAGAAGGAGGAAGATGCACAAAAAAAAAATTACATTTAGCAAATCACCAAGAACGACACCAACATTACTGATTTGATACAATGGATCAAGTCGATAGGAAGGAAAAGAAGATGGATCAAAGCAAACCATTTACAAACCCTTTTCACCTTCCAAAAGTGGAGAAAATACCTGATCAAATTGAGGAATCTCGCTATCATTACCAGCCACAAGATGGTTAGCCAAAGGAGAAGACAAAAGCTTTGAATGTGTTTTTCCTTTGCAAGATCTGGTCTTATGACCCAACAAATGACAAATTTTACACACATTAAAAGGAGTCTCAATAAAATTTTTTTGGTTATACAATCCAACAGAAGATCTAAGTTCAACACCAAAGGGAAGAGGACAAGTCGTGTCCAGCAAAACACAAAGCCGAACAAGAAGATGAGGATTCTAGAAAAAAGACTCATCATACTTTAAGAAAATTCCAAAGGCATTCGCCAAAGTTTCAACAATGCCTGGCTCCCTGTATTCCAGAGGGAGGGAATGAAGCTGCACCCAAAATGGAATGAACCGAATAGTAGCCTTTTGTGGATTAAAGTTTCAGTGCCATGGTTGAATAGACAAGCCAAAGCCCCCATAGACCCACGATTTAACCGTGTAAACAAAATCCCTAAATTTTTTTGAGGAAAACAAAACTACAAAAAAACCATTGCCATTGTTAATGTAAAAGACTTTGGAAACCCCTTCCCAGTCTTGAAACAACAAAGATTGAAGTTCAGAGATTGAGGGTGAAAATTTTCAAAACTTACAAATAAGAGTAGTATATTTCAAATCTTGAGACTGATCAGATAACAAATGATTAGATAGCACCACAACATTCTTCAATGGAAAGGATCTATTAGACTTCTTACACACCGATGACCGATGATTCTTCTGTTTCCGACCTTGACCCAAAGAAACATTATTTGGGAAAGTAGCAGGAATATGCTTATAAACCTGAAAGAGCCTCTACTTCAATAAATGTCGCTGATAGAGATCCTGATCTACCACAATGTTATTTGGGAAAGAAACCTTCAAGTGAATATTGTTAGGAAAAGACGAAAGGGATTCCTTAGCGGGAGAGTGAGAAACTGGACAATCAGCAACCACATCTACCCACGAATGAGAACTTGCTTTGTTCTACAGACTTTTATGAATGACCCAAACACCATTATGGAAAACAGACCCAGGAAACCCCACGTAGCACATGGCCAATTCAGGCCTTGGAGCCACAAAAACACCATTATTCTTTACAGAACGGGCATAAAATTTTGAAAAGTTACCGTTAACGGAAAATTTCGAGCTCCTCTATTTGAAATAAATTTATTTTTTATTATAATCAACAATATACAACACTATACTGCATTGAATCCTTTATATACATTAAATTATATTATATTTGATGACTAAACATACATAATATTACTGTTACCTATCTTATCTATTTATGCTTTTCACTATTATTACCAAAAATTGTCTATAAACTCCCCTTTTCCATTCTTTGCATTATTTTGATTGTAGTAAATGGAAAAATTCCAAGGATACTATTAAAATAATTATGTTAAACTATGTTGGGACTAATTATCCGAATTTAATAATTTGTTTAAATTTGATGTTTCTATGTTTGTATCCACCAAGCACACTTAGTAAGACTAGATTTTCTAACACACATAATATAAAACAATTATAGCAATGGTTGACACAATTATCCATAAAAGAAGCAAGCCAGTTAAAACAAATCTACTGCAAGTACCACCATGATAAAAAACTACAGATTCATTTTCAATGCCCATTTGCAAATAGCGAAGAGGTTTCATAAAACAACCAAGATGTTTTTGTCAAGATCTTTGAGCATTGTCATCAAGCATAACCCATCCACAAACATTCACAATGTATAATGTTGTTATAGAAGAAAATAGTAAAATCATGCAAACAACACTACAACAATATACGATTGAAGGATTTGCATATCTACACAACCTACTCAAATGTCAAGGTATGAATTTTTGTTTATGTCTATATAGTAACTAGCAATTTTCAAAAGAGAACATTTATTCTAATTTAAAAAATCATTTTTTTTTTACAATATAGATTGTACATAGTTTTGACATCAATAATATCTTTCTACTCTAACACAGATTTTCAATTCTCATCTCCAATCTAGAAATTGATTCACTTTTCCCATATGAAGCATATAATCCTCACCTATCAATTTTTGTACTTTAAGAATAAAGGCATTCATACCATATTCAACCTTGCAAAGACTACCTACACTATAATTCAAGATATTCGTATCCAAATTCTTATTAGTATTCATTTCCCTAATCATGAAACCAATTTTCTCATAGAAGTTATCCCTCCACTCAGAACATGTTTTTAAGTTGCCATTGGCTATCCTTATCACAAACATACTAAAAAATTCCATCTCCTCAAATGCCTTTAGTTGATTAGACATCCATTTCCAAAATTTGTTATGATATCGTACTGTTATCCTTGAATCTAGTTGCGCTTGATTCACGGGATAACCCCTACAAAACTTTTTTTTTCGTAGTCCTATGCACTCTAAGCACACAAAATGAGGCAAATTTCATTTTTTCCTCATGCATGGTCATAAGTCTTGGAACGTCTTCTGAACAATAACTTTTGATAGTTTGTCAAAATTCTTCTTTTTGTCCAAATTGCGAAAAATAGATTGTCAGGAGTTAGAATTTTTTTTTATCCTTGCAAGGTTGGGGTTTTTCCTTGACCCTGCAAGTCAACATTACAAAAGGAACATGTCTTATCAGATCAGTGATTTTTCATGATCTTGTAAGTTACTTGCAGGATCCTTAAATTTTCTTGAAATTGCAAGTTATGTCAAAATTTTTTGTAAGCGCACCAAATTTCTTCACTCCTACAATCTCGGTTTTTGCATCGAGTGCATTAATTGTCATTTTAATGTCTTTTTAAATCATTTTTAAAAGTCTTCTAATTCATTTTTCATTCACCGTTCTTCATCCTACCTTCACTATGAGTTTGATTGAAACCTTGGACTTTGTTTGTGCGTGGTTTGAGCAGATTCATTAGATTTTTGAGCTAGGATTTTTGAAGTTTTTCTTCGGGTATGTTTAAACTTCCTTTTCCACCTTCCTTATTGCTTTTGATTTCACTGTTAATATATAGGGTTTTGGCTATTTTTTATCGTGATTCATTGTATTTGAATGGGTTCATATTATGTGTTTAGATTTATTTTCTTTTTTGGTCCATCTTTTGCCACCCATGAACTTTAGGTTTATCCTATTTCCATCTCTCATTTTAGGATTTGTCTCAACCTTTATTGGATTCAAATGTTTTCCTTTTTTTTAATAAGTCATGGTCAGAGTTGTTTGATAAACACAATGAAGTCCCTCATGGCAATTTTTTTTCATGAAAACCTAGTTTATATGCATGAAAATTTCCTCTATCATTTATGCCTTGATTTGTGATATTTATAATCATTTACAAACATGAGATTTACTCTAGTGATCACCTGTGTTTTAACCGCGAGTTCGCAAGGTAGGGTTTTTCATGTTTGGAAAAGTTTTCTATCTTTTTGTTTTGTTGGGTTTTTTTCATGACCAATCAACAAGGGTTTCATTTGCCACCATGAAGCCTCAATGTTCAAAACCTAGCCTCTCAAGCTCCCCATGTAATATCGAGATCATTCATCGATTTAGCATGGGAAAGTAATACCTTATCCTTTATTGATAGGTCAGAGATTTTCCTCAACCCAACAATGATACCATGTGTTACTTGTCACCTCATCAAATTTTCCCACACATACAAACAATTCAAGTTGCACTTATAAAAGTGTCAAAAAGTTTCTAACATACAAAATCAAGACAACTATTGTTTTTTGGATTGACAATTTTTGCTAAACTTACAAGTGCAGAGTACTACCTACTTGTAGGGTTGAGATTTTCATGACTATATAATAAATTACTTTACTTACATGTCGGTGATTTTTTACGATAGTGCAAAATGTTCTTCTACCCCTTTGTAATGTCGAGGCTTTTCCCCAATGTAACAAGCAAATTTAGATGCCTTTATAGAGTCATTAATTTTTAATGACATAACAAAGTGCTCTATCTCATTTGTAGGATTGGGGTTTTTCCCCGATCTAACAAATAAAACCAAAGGATACTTGTAGAATCGATCTACCCATTTGTAGAATCGGTGATTTTTACCGAATTTGTAATAACCCATGGATTTACTTGTAAAATCACTAAATTTTAACGATTTAGCAAAAAAAAATAAAATCTTCACAAGTTTGCAGAAAGTACTTTTTGACAATTTAACAAAAAATTAGAGAACTTCCCAATTGCAATATCGTTAATTTTGACTTTAGAACTTTAAATCAGAGCGAATTTCACTTGTGGTTTATAATTTTCAAGCATGCAGCTCATTTTTTCAATGGAAATTTAATTCATAGTAACATACACCTTTTGGCTTCATTCTCGATAGTAGAACAAAATCTAAGGTTTGTGCTACAAGTTGCTTCTCAATATAATAGGGATGACAGGAAAGCCAGGGATTCAAACATAAATGTGGTGATGGAGTTAGATGCAAATTTATTTGATAAATTTTTCATGTGCCTAGGTGTTGATTCATATGTGGAGATTTCTAGGAATCCGCATAGAAAAAATATGATAAGGATCTTGATTTTGCAAAGAGAATTATCAACAATAAATGGCTGAAGGATCCTTGTCCAGGTGTTACTAGATGGCCCAAAAATTCTCCTTGTAGTGATTTATTGAAGAGGCAAATGACCTTATTACTCTTCTCAACAAATTACATGGTTTGCCTACTTCATTTTATTTTGAGGACTAGATGTACACATACATCAAGATCATTCTAAAAGGGAAGCAAATAAATCTTTGGGGGGAAAGCGTAATCAACAATGCCCTCCATGACCAATTGATCCAAGTGCATACAATGCACAAGTTTGACATGACTTCATACTTGGTCTATGGTGTGGCCTCCATGGGGAATTTTTTGGGTCTGACTACTGAAGGTGACAGGAAAGTTATATAGGTTTTCAAATATTTTCCATAGATCACCATCAAAGGAAGTATCAAACTCTTTAGAAGGGTGAATGATGCCTTCTTTGGACCACTCATGTGTGCCTTTGATCTTGAACTAGAAAAACAAAAGGGTATCTAATGAAGCATGGAAGAATGTAAACAAATATGGATGCATGTTTCTACAATTTTCAACTTTTACCTATTAGAGAGTAGGATGCTTTGCTAGCTATCCATATATGCTTCCACGTTATCTTAGTGATAAAATTGTTCTAAAGGAGTTATGCAGGTAGATAATTATGGTTCATAATAAACAAATGGAAGCCCATAAGCCGTGATTTAAATTTCCATTGGAAATTGGAAGGTACTCTATTTAGACCTCACATAAGGCTAAGGTAGTCAAATCATAAATGCAACAAGTGACAGTAAAATTGTACAAAGAAAGATCTAACTTTGACTACAAAGGCATGGAGTCTTGAATCAAAATGGAATTCTCTCGCGTACATCAGGTTGAAGACATTTGGGCTAACATTAGAATAGAGTAGGAGATTAGGAGAATGAATTTTTGTAGGTTAACTTTGGACCAGATAAGGGAATTGGATCTTGTTGATATCCTAGAGGATATGGAGGATGAAGATACTATTCTAGATGCTGAATATGAAAGAAATAACATTGCAACTTCTCCTCTTTCTTTAATCCAGCGGTCTCAAAAAGAAGTAATATCAATCCAAGAAAGATTTCAACCAATCTTGGCCAATACAAATGTTTGGTTGGATGAAAGTGATATTCAATTGAAACCTTTCTTCACAGGATCAAAAGACGAGTCTCAAGTGCAAAAAGGTAAGAAATTGGAGCTAAGAACCAAAAACATAAATGATGCTCCAAGCTCAAGTAGATCTTCAAAGCCTAAGATCAAGTTTGTGGTCAATGGTGGCAAGAAGACTAGGAAATCTACAGATGGACCATCCTTAGAGGCCCAAAAGGAGCATTGTAAGAAAATGAACATGTGCAAGAAGAGGGGTAGATTGATGAAGAGGATCATGAGGAAGTAGATATATCTCCTCATGAGAATATTCTTGAGGAACCACCCATCATCTCATCCCCTATTGTCAATGTTTTGTCTACTCCCATTCATCCTCCTATGACCACATCTGCACCTAATGTCCTTGCTAATCATCCTCCATCAATAACAAGTGTTTTGACACTTGTTTTTTTTGATTCATTATGTACATTCTTCTCCCATCTCAAGGTTTCCATTTGAAAGCCCAAGACAAGGGTTAGATAATTTGACTAGTTCTCCTATGTCTTTGCCAAGTTTTTCATCACCATCTTTTGACCTCACGTCACATTCTAATTTGTAACAATTTTTGAATGATTCTATGCAAGTCTCTAGAGATAAAATTCCTAAGGTTATTTTGACTAACACATCTCCCATCATGACTACCACCTTTGTGGATACAACTAATACATCCCATTCAATGGCTACACAATCTAAGGAGAGTTCACCATTTCCACCATGGTTATCATCACAAGCACCAAAGAGAAGGAAATAAGCCATCTATCTTAATGAATTCGACTTTGCATAGCTTGCAACTTCCAATACTAGAACCAAAAAGAAAGCAAAGACTCTTTCTAGGATGCTTTTTGACAAAGAAGGTAATAAGTATGGAGAGATAGATCAGCCTCCCTCTGATAAAACTTATGAAGAAGTGAATATTGCAGAATACTCTTTCACAAGAGTAGAATTGGGAAAAGTGACTCATGATAGTGTGAAGGTGTATGTTCAATCAGCCTTAGATTCTCTCATCAAGAAATTTGACAAGGAGTATAAGATGAAAGACCACCACAAGGCTAAAACAGAGCAACTTACAATTGTGTTACAAAAGATAATTTAATCTTCTGAATCCATCAAACCTGAGGAAATTACAGTTGGCACTAAGAATCCCATCATTCAAAGTGTGGAAAAGGTACATGCTAGAGGCAAAGTGCTTGGTGAATATCTTGAATGCTTGATCGCATTGGGCACAAAAATGCTAGGGTCAACTACGGGGAAACTAGAAATGATGGAAAACATAAGAGAAAAACTAGATGACATTGTGAATGCTTTCTCTCAAGAAGACATGGAAAATAAAGTACAGTCTTGGATTAAGATGAGGAAACTCAAAATAGAAAAATTAGAGGAATTTGGGATCATTCCCAACCAAGACATGTACATGGAAATTGAAGAGTCTTTGATTCACAAAGACATTGTTCTCACCAACTTTCTTAATGATCTACAATCTACATGGGAACTTGGTGAAGAACATGACTTGCAGCTGATTAATAAAATTGAAGAAATTCCATGTAAGTTGTGAGATGACAATCAGAAGATACTTCCCCCAAATAATGTGGTTCAACAATTTATCGACATGATTTAGAAGGAGTTTGAAGACCAGGTGTTTTCAATACCACTAAGGGATCAAATTTTTGATCTTCAATTAACTTTGGACAATCTAAATAGTATCTTGGGTGACATGAAAAAGCCTATAAAATTGTTAGAGATTTATTATCAAGAGCTTGAGGCATCATCAAACATACTTCATTGCTAGATAATGAATGCAGACGATCTTGAAGAAACATGATGATTTCTTGATGCAGGATGTTGAAGAAGGCTAACCATGCCTTAGTTTAGATTTCAAGTTTTTTTCATTTACAAGTTTTTGTAGTTAGCCAAAGACAATTTACATGTCATTTGTCAAATTGTAAATACATGTAACAACTTTGAAGTCATCCAATAATTTTGAACTCCATCACTAAATAATTCAAAGTAGTTAGACTTTTTCCTAGATTAGCTCTTAGCTCTCATCCATAAATATGAGAGAGCTCATTTGTATTTTTCACCTTTAATATTTTGCAACGAAGTGTTGCTGAAATTATTTCTCAACTTTGAGACTTCGAGTTCAAATTGAAAATTATATAAATCTATTAATAAAATGAAGGTGGATTTTGATATCAAACTTTGTGTTGAATCAAGATTGTTAGAGCAAGAGTGTTCTTATGTCATTTTTGCTTGATCTTTCTTATTGTTAGTGGAATAAGTGACATTTCTCTATTATGATTGGAAGGGATTTCAAGATAAGCTTTATAAACTTTGTGTTATATTGATCTCTTGGAATTGTGTGTGTTGAAAACATTTATTAGTGAAGAATTATCAAGACTTTGAGCTTGTAATTATTCATTTCATGAATTATTGGTATTGATAGTTGATAGAATTTGTGCTACAACTAGTGATACAATTACTTTTGGAATTATGTTGGAATCATCGTAGGAAAGTAGTTGAAGATTTTGTGTTTCAGCGGGTTTTTGTAAGATTACTTTTGTTCGTTGGTACTTGCAGATATGGCTATTATTGCTCTAACTAGTTGTATTTGAGAATATCATTGTTATTTTTTTTATCTTATCCTAAAATAAGAGGATATGTTAGTGGAGAAACCCCCCATGGATAATCACGATGTATATATTTTATTTTAGTTTCTAGTTAATTGTAGTGAACAATAAGAAGGGAGTCTCTGCTTATGAGAGGAGAGATTTATCTCATAATAATTGTGGCTGAAATCACTATTTCATAATCTATAAAGGGATTACAAAATATTCACCCAAAGACTATGGATCAGAGGATACATTATTAGGGCAGAGGATTAGGTATTGTTAATACCTTCAAAATTTCAGGGGAAATATCGTCTAATGCAAACATCAACATATGGGGTACGAAGGATCCTTATGGGGAAAATACTATCAACACTACAACTAGTTGTATCATGAATTGTCATCCACCCATCATCTCATACACAAATTGGGACCAACATAAAAAGAAAGATTCCTATCAAAGCAAGGAGAAGATCATCAAAGAAAATGAAGTCAAAAGCAAAAAGGACAAAGTAAATGGGTGGGTGCAAAAATTTGGGGGTCAAAAGTGGCCAATTTTTAAAAAAAAATTAAAATCCATAAATATTAGCATCAAAAAGAGGTAACGCATCAAGGCGGCATGGTGTGACCAAGCCTAAGGATCAATCACATTGATCCTATAACACAATCGTGTTATAACGTGAGCATGTTATGATTTTTTATAAGAAAAAAAAAAAAAAGCAAATCCAAGTCATTTTAGACTATCATATTTCTTCATCCACAGCTTGCGAACCCTTCCAGGGTGCACTCACATTGTGGAGACCTCAAATTCGGAGCAGTTTCTTCACCTAATCTCTTTTGCTATTTCTTCTTCACTAAAATACTACCACTAGAATACCGCCATGTTGACGGGAGCTCAAAGGAGTAAGCTCTTATTGTTTTTTTTTGTGAATTTGTTGTTAAATAGGTACATTTAATATGTTTTTGATGTTAATTACTCTAATTTTCAAGAGTTGAAAATCCACCTAATTCTTCTCCTCAAAATCCTTCTCCTCCTCATGAACAACCACACCAAAAAAATCTTGATGAACAACCACAAAAACAAACTCCTCCAACAATTCCTCAACATCCTCCTAGAACTTAACAAAATTTATTGGGGGAAATTGAAAACAACAAAAAACAAATTGAGGAGTTAATTGTGAGGTTCAACGATCCTGTAAGTTCAATATTGGAAAGAACCATTCTTGCAAATTCACTTCAAGCTATGTTAACACATTTAGATGCAATTAGCAAGAAATTAAGTGGTTGGGAAGATAAGAAATAGGACTACAAATATTTTTATGCAGATAAAATATCCTACAAATAAGTAAAAAATTACAAAATTACAAAATATGACTTGTGTTCACTATTCACTAACCCACGTACAAATCAACCTCTTCACCTTACAAGCAATAGGTTTCCTATCCATTGGTGCAACCACCAAGGGATAAAGGAAAATTTTTAGAAGAGGTGATGGATGGTTTTTGACCATCCTCCATGCAACAATAATGAGGTCCCCCAATACTTCTTGAGGAAACTCTACTGCGAGTTTGTCCTCAACAAAATCCCTAACTATTTTGATATGAAGGACTTCCAGGGGAGAGGTGGTGGGTCGACATAGGAGAGACCAAGTGCATCTCTCGATCCTCAGTGGCTAGTGAGATGAACATTCGCTAGACCAACTTATGAGCATGTTGCTATCCCTTCTCTTTTGAATGAGAGTGTTGAGGTGGATACTCTACAATCTATTAGTTCTCTGACCCAAAGTATCATCGAGCATGTGAGTCTTGTAGTACAACGTGAGCCAGGGGAGACTTCGAGGGGTAGGGTTCCAACCCATATTTTTCAGGCTTGTGGGTCCACCTGTACATATGACCCCATAGATAGTCAGCAGGTTGGTGTGCAGGCTAATTCTGTAGCTAACCAATTGACGATGGAAAATGCCATGTTGAATGAGGCTTTTAGCCTCGATATTTATGTAAATGTTAGCATGTCTAATGAATTTAATTTATTAAATTTCTTTTTTGAAATGCAAGATTATCTAATTTAGTTTAATAATTGTAATAAAATTTGAGGGTCATAGTGTTCATACTATTTTCATCGGCCCTCCACCTCCTTATTACTCCATGACATCTACTACTGAGGTATGTAACTAGTAAACAATTATAAATATTACATGTGAATAGCATTGTTATATGAATGGTATTCCAATATATATTTTGGATGCTGAACATGTTAGTATTGGAGATTTCATGGCGACACCTCCCAATGGCGGTGGAGTTCAAACCTTCACTCAGGTAATAGAATAGAGAGTTTAACTAATGAA